>VYZP01041971.1:1998-60522 GCA_013400635.1 Hypocryptadius cinnamomeus | reverse complement strand
GAGATTGATTGCTGCTGTGTGAAATTAAAAATTACTATGCTTTTTTTTCCCCACTGAAATTAGTCACAGAGGAGAGGCATGTTAATAAATCAATTCTGGTGCGTAGCAAACGGGCATAAGGAAAAGTAATTAAAAGCTTGTAGAGATCTTCATCTGTGTCTATAAAAGCTGCAAAGCCATTCCTGGCTGCTCATCTAAACCTTTTGCCCATGTCTGCCCAGGTGAAGTGATACTGCATTTCACCCTCTTTACCTCTAGAAAGCTTTTTCTGAAATCAAACCCATCTCACTGGACTGAGAGTGTTTTAGTCATCCTGAAGAGTGTGTGGAGAAGAATATAAATACTTCCTGCCTTTCCATGCTTAGAGAGCATTCCTGATTTTCTCCCTGTTCAGCTCTTCTCCAGCCTTTTCCCCTGCTCTGCTGTGCAGCATCGAGGAGCCTTAGCTGCCCTTCAGACGTTGAATTTAATGATCCTGGTAACTGTGCCACACAATAGAAGTGCAGGCAAAAGAAAGAAGGAAGAGTTGGCACAGGCAGAGATGTATTGTGCTGAATTTTACATCAGGACCAGAAGGGTTTTTATTATATGATTTTCTTCTTTACAGCTCCCAGCAGAGCAGCAAGTGCACAGATAGGCTGTAAACCCATACTGTGCAGTCTGTATAAATCACAAATATAAAGCCATGTAATATTCCCTCATGGTGATCCAGCACCCTCAGCCCTGTCAAAGCCAGGGGGGCCCATTACTGCTTTTGGTGGCATGTCTCTGTTTGCAGAGATAAGAGAAGAATGAAGAGGGGGCACAGCTAGTGGAAGGGACCAAGGGTACTGGGGATTCCCAATACAAAACCAATATATCCCAAATATAAGGAGACTTACTCAACAAATTGTATGAGGCCATGACAAAATGGGTTTAAGGCCTTGAGACCTGTACTCCTAGCTGGGAATTTGCACCAGAAATGAGGACCCTGCTCCTAACTATACCAAAATGCCCCTTCCACATACATCCTGACACTCGGGGAAGCAGATGCAATGGCTGTGAAAGATGCTCTTTGAAGATGTTTCACCAGGGGGGGAAAAAACCCAACTGTTTTGTGAACTAATGAGCAGCCCTGGCAGCTGAAATGATCAGTGGCACATAATTTCATGTCAAGAGACATTTGCCTCCTGACAGCCATATTAATGGAGTCCAGCTGGGTGTTGATATGGTTATCCCTTGCTGTGGGTACAGAGGTATTTTCCACAGGCAGACAGGCTGCAGGCTAATGACCCTTCCTTGCTGGGGCTCAGAGGCAGCCAGCTCTCCCAGAGATCCCTGCCACAGACAGAAAATCAGGGAAGTCAGGGAATCCATGTGGAGGGGGAACAGCTCTCCCAGTCCCTTCTGCTCCAGAGGGAAGGATCAGCCCATGCCCACAAGCTGCTGAGGCCACAGTGGAAGCGTTCCTGGGAGCTGAGCAGGCAGATGTCGTGGGAGATGGATTGGGTTTTCACGTGCTGCCCTGAGGATAACGATTTCCTGTGGGTTCTTACCATGTTAGAGAACACAGGTGCCATAAAACAAGTTGAAAAAGCAGCTGTCCAGCAGCGTGGGTGATGGTGTTTGCTCATGCACAGCTACACTGCCAGCTCTGACAGAACACACTGGGTTTCCAGTCAGCAGCGGCAGCAGAGACGTCACAACAGCAGTAATGAATGTGCAAGGGAGGCAGAGAGGGTGGCTTGTGTGTGACTGCAGCTCCTGAGAAGCCACTGGTGTGTGTCCCTCAGGCTTTTCTTAGCAGTTTCAGGGTCAGAGTACGCCAGGTTCTGTAAAAGCTTATGATAACAGAGCCTTTCTCTTCCACCAGATTTTGTTCTTAGTCCTGCTTTCATGCTCTGAATTTCCAGCAGATCACCTTTATTTCCAGCAGCTGTATTTTTTACCCTCCAATCTGATGTCCCCAAACACAGATGTCACCCATCAGGGATGCTCTAGGGCTTTATTGTTCACAGTGACTCATGAAAACCACTAGCTCTGAAAAGGAGCCCACTAAACATAAAAGGAAATCAGCAAAACAACATATGACAAAGCAGTTGTGAGAAGTGATGTAAGACTTGGTGCTACATGGCATTGAATTAATTCACATTGATTTCATGGGCTCTGCTTTTACACCCAGGTGATGTACAAAAATGAGTAAAGAATTTTTTAGTATTCCCCACTCTTTAAGAGGACACTGTGTCTGTCTCTAGTCTCTGTCTGCAGTTTCCCTGTTTACCATTCTGAATAAGAAAACGGTGGTGACAGACAGATGGACAAGATGAACCTAAAAGTCCTTGCCATGTGCAGTGTCTATGATTTCATGAGTCATTTCAGTCAGAAAAAGAGGTAATGAAACCTTTGAATGGAGCTAAAAAGACATGACATCATGGTTCTCTTTGCTTTCTTTGGAATTAGTAGTAAATTAAATTAACCTCAGCCATTTATCATTAACAAAAAAAAACTCTTTAATTTTCTTTTCAATAAATACATGTCCCCTCTCTCTTAAATCAATTCACCAGAGAAAAGTGAGAAGCTTTCTCCTGCATATGCAAAGCAGAACAATGTGGTCCTTGAACCACTTATAGAACTTCCATCATCAAAAACAAATCACCAATAGCTCCACCACAGCTACATCCAAAACCAACTAAAACACTTAAGTGCAGCCTTTAGCAGCAGCTCTTGTTCTGGCTGCTTAACTGAGCATCCTTTCCATCTGTGTTGGCTGAAATGCCCTGGTGAGATTCCCTGAGCACAGATGTTTATGCCTTTCAGAGCACTGCTGTCTCTGGCTGGTTTTAAAGTCAGGATTTTCCTTGAGACATCGTAACTCACAGTGACGCAGTTTTACAGGATTCACCAAAGAGACCTTGAGCTGATTAAAGGACTCCCTATGATTTGGGAGGGTTACACGGACAAGGTTCAAGCCCCCTCCCTGCAGGTCTCTCCTTTTTCCACTTTTGATTTTTTTCCTCTCTTTTCTCCTAAAACAGACTCCACGATTCTGCTATGCATGTGGGGAAAAGAATAAATAGAGAGTCACCTTGCCATAATTTACAAATGGTGGTATTTCTATATTTTACCATTGATCCTCAGGTTGCAACTTGCTAGGAAGAATGATCTTACTTGACACAATTAGAATCACAATATCTGAAGCTTTGGAACAAGGTTGACTGAGGAAAAATCGCTCAAGTTTCGACAGAACAAAGTCAGATACAGTAAAAATAAGGGACAATGCCCTTGGGATTTAAATATGGATTTTGACTGTGGGGGGTACTGAATGTGCTGGGAAACAAGAAATTTGTGGTCTCAACTAGAGAGCACACTAGAGAGAACCACTGAATGTCACAGGACAACGTGGTCTGCACCACATTTAACAAAGTGAATCTTCCAAATACGTGTGACATCCTGAGGACACATCAGGAAAGGCCCAGGTGATGCTCAGGTCAGTCAAACTGAGACTGGGTGAACACACTGAATCTTTAGCACAGAAAATTTGGGCGGTCTTGGGACCAGCACTTTGACAAGATCCCATGAGGTCACAGAAGTTCTTGCTTTACAATGGCTTCTGTGTAAACCAGGGCTCCTAATTAATTGCTTAATTAGTTACAGCCTGTAGAAACCTGCTCAGAACAATGCCATCTGTGCAACAAGGTCAAGGAATGAGGACACTTTTGGAACAATGACTGAGTGTGGTGTCTTGAATTAAATTCAGAAATCTCAGGCTGGGACAGTTACTATTTAAACGAGTACAAAGTCCCACGTGTCTCTGGAGCAAATCCCACTTCCTGGGTTATCACACCTGTGAGGATTTGGAGTGACATTATCAGCCCAAGGACCACTGCCAGCTTTTGCAGCACGTCCTTGTCAGAGCAAAGGGAAATGCTGGGAGAAGCTACTTGGTTTGGATCTGTGGGAAATGAATTCTCCACAATTCCTTCTACAGATTCCTCATCAAACGAACGGGCCACAAAAAGTCCAAATGCAAGCCAGACAAGGCTCTCTGAACAGAACTGGGAAAAAAAATTGCCTTTCTTGCTCCCACCATTACATTTCTACCTCTCCTGGTAGAGACAGTAGTTGTAAGTAAAGACCCCTCATGGTGATACACCTCATAATTCTGGAACAGACAGAAACATCCACTGACCACCACTGGGAATGGGAATTTCAGGTAATATCTGGTTAGAATTGCACACTTTCTCCTGGATTTCATGATGATAGCAGGATGAAGAAAGGAGTTAAGCAGAGACTGCCAAGCCCATCTTTCCCAGAGGATGCAGTAAGACCCCTTCTTTTGCCCCTGGTCTTGGCCATCCTCTTGGAGGAAGCTGAGTCCTCCTCAAACACATGTGGACTGGCAGGAGCACCCCTGACTCTTCCACACTACTTAGAAATAATGCAAGAAATGGCAATAATGCAACATGTAGAAATGTCATTGATAACTTCTTGTTCATCACAACCCATAATAAGTGTATTTAATACCAAATTGGCATGGGAGAAGGTTTTCCCAACACGAAAAACTGACTTTTTTTCACCCCAAGCAGAAAAAACTGCAGACTGGTTTATTACCAAGAGTAACAATTGTATTGCCAACATGACAAAAATGTCTTGATAGGTATATTCGAATGTTTTAGATGCAAACTGCACAGATGCAGGTAGATCCTAGTTCATTTCTTTTTAGCTAAGTCTTGTAGCTTGTCCCAAACTAAATAAATAAAAAATTTGATCTCTTTCCTACTGCTGTAAATCAGTCAATTCAATGAAGAATTACCATTGTTTGGGAGACATCTTTGAGTGCCTAGCTCACTAGATTCAAATCTTCAGAGAGATATTCTGCAGCCGGTTTGAAAGAGATGTGTAGATTGAAATCAGAAGTGATCAATTTCCTTTGCTGTGCATTCAAACAAAGTAGTAATTCAGAAACCCTCACCAAAAGAGATGCTGAGAGATAGCAAGCTGTACATTCAAGATTAGAATATAGCCCTGAGTCTCTGGTACATGATGTCAATCTTTGATAAGAATATTAAAACTCTGTGTATGCTGCAGACCAATAAAATATTAACCTTAAGCCTTGAAAACACCCTCATGCATTTACTGCTGCATACATTGAACTTCAACTGAGAGGGGCCTCCTTTCGCTGGTCTTGTTTTTTAAAGGGTGCTGTCATGGCATGAGATGAAAGAAAGGTCTATTCTATAAGCAGCACCCAAAGAACTGCTCATCCCAAAGGATGAACGTGCTGCTCTCCTTGCCACAGCAGACTTCAAAGCAGATCATTCACCACCTCTCATGTGAAGACCTTCAGCACATCACAAAGCATCCAAAGCCTTTTGGCCTTCCTTGACAATGGAAACAGACATTGGGACGGTCAGAAGGAAGGGACCATGTTCCATTCCCAGACCTGTAAAAAGGTCTCTTCTTTTTTTTCTCATGCCTTTTTCAGCAGGGCAGACATTGGGAAGTGCAAAATAATGTGCCCTGTTTCTGCCCTCAGACTGAAAATATGCTCCTTCTGTTTCCTCTCCTGAAATATAATTCTTCCTGGAAAATCTACCTTTGCAGATGGAAAAAAAATGGAAGTATTTAGCTGAGATCAGTGGGGATTACTAACAGAAGCCCCAAGTCCATTTTCATAATCCCACTAACAGCATCACTGCTCTCTAAATTTAAAAAAAAAAGCAAAACACTAAAACCCCACTGCCTAAGACTAAAAAGTTCCTTAAACCTACTCAGAATTGCCTAAAAGTCAGGGACACTGAACCCCTAATCAACTC
Organism: Hypocryptadius cinnamomeus; assembly: GCA_013400635.1. NCBI lineage: Eukaryota > Metazoa > Chordata > Aves > Passeriformes > Zosteropidae > Hypocryptadius > Hypocryptadius cinnamomeus. The sequence continues at coordinate 54,727 of VYZP01041971.1, read as the reverse complement.
CTGTGGAATATTTACTGCCCTACTCTTCGGATGACTTCACCAGAGAGGCCTCTGAGTGAATTTGTGAATACTACAGGCACTTCCAGCTTAGTGGCAGCTGTGGACTGAAACAATCCTCACATTCTCATAAAACTGTGACATAACAACTCAATTGCAAAGCAACAAAAAGTAACAGCAGGATGAAGAGGGTGCCCTCCTGGCATCAGGATATTTTATACCCTTGCAGTTTGACTATATTGGCAAGTCTCTGGGGCTGTATCTGGCTTAGCAAAATGTGTGAGGCATAAATAACTGGCAAAGAAAAATTCATGTACAATATTTGCTATTGTGCAGGATGCTCTTGAAAATAAAAAAAAAAGATCCCTCATCTTCTCAAATGCTTCAAGTTGGTCTCTCTTCTATCTCAAAACTTCCTTGTAATTAAACACCTGCATAATGAATTAAACTCTCCAGGGAATGTTATTTGCCAGCTACTTTTTCAATTATTTAAAATTAGCTTAAGGGCTAAAGCAATCAGGTCATTCATTAATTTAATTCCTTTTTGTAGCTGTACTTCGTGACTTGGAAATCAAACTGCAAGATCAAAAGGACAAAGAGGAATGAAGAGGAAATTATACAAGACACTTATAAAGTTCCTTGGCCCATGACCTCACCCAGGATGCACGGTCTCTGCTGGTACACAACACACTCTAAATGGCCATTTTCTTGTGCAGACAAACAGTCCTCTGGAGACATCTACCCAAAGGGAAAAGTTGGCAGGAGCAATGTCCATGCACACGCAAAGCACTGGCTGGCAGCCAGCTGCCACTTGGACAGATGAGAACTGGAGATGCTGGGAATTCATCAGCCCCACTTCAGAGCAGCTATCTTTGTCTGCAGAACTGCCTGGAGAAAGAGGGGAGGACATCCTCTTTTACCCAGTCCAGGATGAAGCTTTCCTCTCTTCTCCCAAAGGACCAGAAGTTGCAAACTTCTTGAATGTATTAAACCACACCACAAGCTTTTCGCAGAGGCAAAGGATGTCACCCAAATGCCCCTAACCAGGGGCCAGGGTCATCTATTTCTGAGCTGCTCTTCCAGGCACAGGAAAGCCAGCACTCTCTGATGGTGACATGTGTACTGGCTCCTTCAGCAGGCAGCTTCTCTCTGTGTCGTGGCTGGGAACAGAAGCCTTCCTATTTTATTCCCCTCTGCCTGGCAAATCTGTCACCTGCCTGATGGGAGTAAGAGGAGGAGTGTGGGCCAGAAGCCAGCTGTGACCTTCTGCAAGAAGTGCATGGCCTGGTGGCCTCCCAGGCTCTCATGTGAGTACAGTGGCCACAGCATCAGCACTGAGCCATCTCAGCAAGACAGCAGCACTGAGCTCCTCTAGGACAACTTCTGCTACAAAAGACCTTGGCAGCTCCTTGTGAGGAGAAACTCTTTTTAAGCTATTTTCATTCACTCCTGGCACAACTGGGTTTAATTGTTTTACAGATCACCTTTTGCAGCAGAGAAACAACAACAGTTCAGCAGGGTAAAAGGGCACCTGGGTGTGCCTGTACTCACATGCAGAGAGCTGGACAAAGAACTCAGGGATTTGCTTTCTGAGTGAGCAGCAGAGAGCTCAAACCTTTGTGTGACAGTCAGCAGAGACTGGACTGGGCAGCCCCAGAGTACACCCAGCGCCCTTTACCCAATCTCTGTGACTCAAAGCAACAGCCCTGCTTAAGCAAAAGTATTGTGTGACTTGGTATCTGGTCCAAGACAGCAAAACAAAGGCCTTTTATTTTCATTAAAGCTCATCATCTCTAGACAGCTCTTTTGTCCAAGCATTACTTGGACCAAGAAATAATGCAGTGCGGAAAAATCTCTTGAAAATGCAAAAGCCTCCTGTCTGCTTTGCTAGCATTGCTTCAACAATGCTGACCAGCATATTCTGCAAGTATAGATCTTGGCATGTCACTGCCAAGTAAAGAAAAATACCACATTTTTTGTTCTTCTTTTGCCTTTTCTTCTTTGATATAAGAGGTTGCTGCATCTCCTGTACAAACACACACTCCTGGCTATGTGTCAAGCTCTTTATGATAGACCATATTCATTTTTTTTATGGAATAAAGTGGGACAGATAAGAAAAAAAAGCAGGGTGGATGGATAAGAGCAGGGCATCACCAGCCAGTCTGGTGGAGTGTGGCACATCATACTGCTGTTCTGTCTCATTGTTTTCCCTGTTGATACAGGGACTATGAGCCACCTTTCTAAGGAACAAACAGCAGATAGCACCTGGCTGCTATTTCTCTGTCCTCTTCTTTTGAAGTTGGATGTCAAAACCTTATGCCAGAAAAGCAAGGACAGTGAATTCCATACATGTATGCTGAGCACTGAAACTCTGAAAAAATCTAGAATTCATATTATTTTCTACCTTGCAGTGGGGACATGAACATTCTTTCCTTCTACTCCCCAGCGACTACTGAAATATGTCAAAATACAGATATTTTCCTAAAGCCCCTGTCTCTGAAAACTGGATGAAAAGTAACGAAATATTTCAGAAGTTATCACGAAGAAAGACAAGCTACTCTTTTTTTTCTGCTCACATAGGCCTTGTTTCCGTGTGAAAACTGTAGAAAATCCTTTACCCAGTGAGACAATGCGAGCAAATAATTACAAAGCTTTGCATCCCTGCATCCCCCTGCGAGGGAGGTAATTGCAGCAGGGAGCCAGCGCAGCAGAAGGGAAGTGATTGCTCCCTTGTGCTCCCAGTGCAGCCTGCTGCCTGGCAGGTCTCACCTGCTGCTGGGGAGGAGGGAGGGTGTGGGGGCTATTTGAGAAGCTAAGCACGTGGAGAAGTGTGCAGAGGGATTTTTTCCAGGTGTGTGTCCAGGTCAGTGACACAGATCCTCAGAGGGTTCGTGGGAGTTGGGTGGAGGTGCTGTGCACGCTCTTGTTTCTGCCCGTAAAGGAGCAGGTACAAAGTGAAGCTCATTCATAGCATCAAAAGCTCAGCTCTCTCATCATGAATTTCTGTTTACAGCAGGGAGGGAAATGTGTGACATGGTATTGCTCTTGCTCCTAAAAATAAAAGCAGGGCGAAAAAGAGGATTCATGCAAAAAGACCTTTCAAGATTGTTACCACCACCCCCCAGCCCAAGCAGAAAGCCTGACAGCCCCTGAGAAATCATCTGACAAGTTCAATGGTAAACCTGACAAGACAAAAAAGATGTATTTTTAAAGTTCTTTCTTTGATTTATGAGGCTTCACACTTGCCTACAATCTACAATGCTAAAAATATCTTTGGAAATAAAAACTGAGGAACCCGCAAGACTCCAGAGGGTGGAGATTTATGAAAAAATAAACATAATGAGGTGGGTTTTTGATCATACACTGCTTGTGGGGAAGTGTTTTTGGTGAAAAACAATTTACTTTCCTCTTTCCAAAAGTTTCCTTGCAAAATTCACAAAAAACTCCTTTGATTGAGCTCTTTAGCTGTTGACTAATGAGACAATCAAAAAAAATGGCAAGCCTAAAAACTCACATGTCTCATTCTGGAGAAGCAAATGTGAGAGAAGACAAGACACAGGGCCCCATTCTGAGAGTGGAGCTGAGAGGAGCACAGGACTGGGCAGCTACAGGAAGCGGGGACAGGACTCTTATGGGAAGGAAAACACAAACAAAATCAGAAGGAAATAACTGAACAAGTGGACAGCACAGTGATGGCCTCAAAGCTCTGTGTTTTTCTGAGGGAAGATGAAAAGCAGCAAGCCTCAGCTTTGCTTGGGATAAGACCACCAGGAAAACTGGATATCCCAACAGGAAAAAAACATGGTGAGTTTCATAAAGTACATTTCTGAATCCACTGCTCCTCCCTGCTGGCTCACCTGTGGATGCACATCTTCAGTGCCACCACAGAGGCAGACCCTGCACAGCTGCACCCCTCAGTACAGAGGCTCTGCAAGAAGCCCCAAGTCAGCAGCACATTGGCAAGAGCCTTGGTGGAGACAGCAAGTCCCACACAGAGAAGAAACATCACCTGCAGGAGAAACTTGGCTTTCATGGAGCACAAACCCCCCAAAATTCAATCATTCTGTTGGTAAAAAGCACCTCTGCTGTCTTACAGCATCCAGCCTTGTGTAATTGTTTTGCAGCATGACACAGGCCTATGCATCATAAGTGTGCTGGCAGGTGATGCAGGAATAAACAGAGCACCAATGCCTGTGGAATGAGCTGTACTGCAGATACATCTGCTGCAAACAAAGGCTTCATCTTCAAATGCGTCCCACACCTAGAGCAGACCAGATTTTTAAAACAAAATTCACTGCCAGTGCTGTATACTGCATCAAAGAACCCATCCCCATCTCTGAATTTCCTACGTGTTATGATTTATTCCCAGACGGCCTTTTTCGTACAACTGCTCAGGAAACTTTGGAAAACACAAAATTTTCAAGAGCTCAAGCAACTGCAGAAAAAGAGGTTTGATCATGAGTAGCAAGAGTTGATCTTTAGCTATACCTCTGGCTTTTGATAAAGAAGGGGGAAAGTTGGGCTATTCTTTTGAATTAACAAGTGATCTCAAGTGATATGAAGGAGTTTAAGTTGAACAACCTATACAGACAGAAACCACATATATGCTTTATGTGTCCAGGTATGAGTTGATATCACTGTCAATATTAGCTTGGCAAGGTGCAGGGTTTTGATGGTTTGTACCAACTACCTCAGCAAGTTGTCAGCCAGAGGAGGTTTGGGCTTAATGTTGGTTTCATTTTTCCCCCAGAAAATGCCAGTTTGTTGGATGTGGGGTTTTGCAGAAGAATAATTTTTTCCATGTTTTCTCAGAGCTGTGATGGACCTGCTGAATGAGAAGGCAGGGAGAGAAAGGAGCTCCCTGGGAGCTTGGGGAGAGGACAGAGGGATGTGTCTCTGCTGGACTGGAACAAGCTGGACCATCTTTCTACAAGAGATTGGAAAATTGAGTTTAGGCAGCCACATTCAGCTGTTCTTCATCATGATATTAAACCAAAAAACACCCAAGTTTCGGTTTTCAAATGCCAAAATCCTTCAGCATAGTACCAACATTTTTCCCTGTATTCATGCTTTTTCTACCTTCTCTATTCTCCCATGGAAGACAGAGGTTCCTACAGACTCATGTTGGCCCCTGGGATCCATTCACAGCTGGTTGCCCTGGCCTTTGCACACAGGTTCTCAGCACATTTATCTTCTCAGCCATATTGCTTTTTAGTGTTAATTACATTGGAGGTTTTGTATGTATTGGACCATGCTGTGCTTTCTTTGCTCAGATAAAACTATCTCACAAACAATCAAAACTCGAACAATCAAATCTTGTTATTTTCCACAGGAAAACCACTAATTGTCTCAGAGGCCTCCCAGAGCAAAGACAGACTGTTCATTTGAAGTAAAAAAAGTAAAAATAAAAAATAGTTCTCTGTCTCATTTTGATTTTTTTTGATCTTGAAGAGCAGGATTCTTCAGATCTGAAGAGCCTCCTCTGGTTTGACAAATCAGCAGAGCTGGTAGATGTTTAGTGCAGGCAGATTAGAAAGACAGCTGAGAGGGTGAATGTGAAGGGTGCTGTGGAGCAGAGACTGTAGTTTGCAATAGGCACTAGAGAGAAATATAATCAAATGTTTCCTCGCAGTCGCTGATGAGGCTGCCAGTGTGACGCCTTCTCTGTCACCTCACATTATCTGCCACGCTGGGAAACTCAGTAATTACATTGCAGACACTTATGAAGACATACTTGTCGAAACAAATGATGGGCACGAGGTGATTGCGAGTTAAGCAATGTTAAGACTGCCTCGTGAAGAAAACAAACCAAAACACAGTCACTTCTTTGGTAAAAAAGATATTTGCATATTAAAATTTGAAAGGAAGAACTGACTGAGCAATTTTTTTCCGTGGGAAAGGAAATGGTTTCTGGNCCCTTCCCTTCCCTTCCCTTCCCTGGCACCATTTCCCAAGTTTGTTGGAGAAATCAGGCATTGGAAGGCAGAATGCCACAAAAAACATCTACACAGGAAGGAAGAAAGAAGGGAAGCCAACTCCATTTGTAAGATGCATTTAAGATGCAGTTTCATCACAGCCTGTAAGTGCCTGAGCAGATAATTTCTGATCAGAGGCAGCTCTTTCATTCTGTAGAAAAGCTGAAATGACTGAAAAAAGAATAGAGGAAGAGCAGACACAAGGTGTAGACTTTTAACAGAGATGCTGATGAACCCTTTTCTGCAGTTGTAATGGATTTTCTATTTTAAAAAAGCCTTTTCTTAAATCAAGGCTGGCTACCTCTAAAAGCTATGAGCTTTACCTCAACTGAGACATTACAATTGCTCTGCAGACAGCCTGCCAAGCACTGGAGATGTCAGACAACAGGGTCTGCTCTGAACTATAGCTGCCAGCAACCTCTGATGGATATTCAGGAAGCAGCCCTTTTCCTTTTTTCCTTCAAAGCAACCAATTCAGCAGCATGCACACACTGCATACAAAACTAATTCCTTATGTGGCCCTGTGGGATTTGCCTTCAAATCCAGATGGTCCAGTGGTCTGGTTTGACAAAGACCAACACAACACAGCTCCAAGTTAATATGTGCTCTGTTTCCCTCCACACAATGCCTGTTCCAGTAATGTAGTTAAACATGATGACCTGTTCTGACCAGCACNGAAAGCAAATTCACATCTGCAGAACAGAAATTATTTTTATACTCCTGGAAGGATATTCTAGATTATCAGCTTGGGACAAGTAGATCTGTTTTCCCAATGGGAAAGCCAAGCATTTGAGCTATCAAGGGTGTTTTCTATTCAAAAGCTATGTCCACAGGGGATTCTTAGCTGGACATATAACCTGACATGGAACCTGACCATTGCCAACTAAAAGCTAAAATAATTTGTAGACACCTCCCTCAGTGAAGTGTCTCAAAAGGCAGCCACCACTACCATGGAGACACATCCAGGTGGGGAAGATGCCTTCCCCTTGAGCTACCTTCCACTGCCCTCAAGAATGCCTGGCAGGAGATGTTTTAACTTTACCTCATGGGACAGGTAAAAGGCAGCAATTCCCAGTGGCCAGAAGCAGCAGAGCATGGAGAACACAGTGAGGCCAAGATGATCCCTTGGTGGCATCATCAGGAAGTTGTCTTCACTCTCGGTGTCACTTGAGTAATCGCTCTGGAACAGCAAAAGAAAAATGGAGATGTGCTGGTTAGTGACATTATTGCTTTTCCTGTGCCATCAGCCAATTCCCTGATCATTTGCCCACTTCTTCTACTCCACCACAGCAGTGGCCAGCAGCTCTCCTCTTCCTCACCCACTGTGTCACAGACTCCATCGCTGTTGCATGAGCTTGAAAGCAAGAAAAGACAAATGTAAAGATATCACTGCAGGGAGCTGAAAAGGAAGCCCATTAAAGGAAGGGGCTTTCTAGTCAAATGAACCAGGGTGAATATTTCCTTTCAAAAATAAAGGAGGAGAAAGAGAGGAAGAAAATCCACAGTATTGCTGAAACCACCCCTTGAAATTGTGCTCTCACCTGAACAGGTAAGATACAAAACCAAAAAATGCTTTTGGTTTTTCAGGTTTTTGATTTTTAGGTTTTTGTGTGCTGGCATAGTATCTGTGGAGACAACCTTTCTGATATTTCAAATTGTCTTTTCTTTCACATAAAGATGAAATGGGGAAAAGTTTTCTCAGGTAACTTTAGCCGTGTGCTGAATCACAAAATTATCAGTTATGCTGCTTCCCAAAGGCCAAATTGACCCACCTATGAGTTACCAAAGGTGAGAGAACAATTCTAATCATAAAGTCCTGACCATGCAGACCAACTGTGAACCAGGAGGGTGAAAAAAAGTCAAAAATCCCAGAAAGAAATCCAACAGCAAAAGGTACCTCAACTCCTCCAGTTAAACACTCCTTTCCCCAAGGAAACCTTTCTTCCCAACATTCTCTCTTACAACAGGACACCTCATCCTGAGCTTACTAAGAAATCTCCATTCAGAAGCCCCCCTTACAGGGGGATCATTGATAATTTGGCTACCTAGTTCTCTGTCTTCACATTCCTGGATCTGCAAGAGCTGCACCCCGACACTGAAGAAGCTGGATGTTAGTCTCATTGAGAAATCAGAATTATATTCATCAGTTAGGGTTCCCTTCCCTTCCCTTCCCTTCCCTTCCCTTCCCTTCCCTGGCACCATTTCCCAAGTTTGTTGGAGAAATCAGGCATTGGAAGGCAGAATGCCACAAAAAACATCTACACAGGAAGGAAGAAAGAAGGGAAGCCAACTCCATTTGTAAGATGCATTTAAGATGCAGTTTCATCACAGCCTGTAAGTGCCTGAGCAGATAATTTCTGATCAGAGGCAGCTCTTTCATTCTGTAGAAAAGCTGAAATGACTGAAAAAAGAATAGAGGAAGAGCAGACACAAGGTGTAGACTTTTAACAGAGATGCTGATGAACCCTTTTCTGCAGTTGTAATGGATTTTCTATTTTAAAAAAGCCTTTTCTTAAATCAAGGCTGGCTACCTCTAAAAGCTATGAGCTTTACCTCAACTGAGACATTACAATTGCTCTGCAGACAGCCTGCCAAGCACTGGAGATGTCAGACAACAGGGTCTGCTCTGAACTATAGCTGCCAGCAACCTCTGATGGATATTCAGGAAGCAGCCCTTTTCCTTTTTTCCTTCAAAGCAACCAATTCAGCAGCATGCACACACTGCATACAAAACTAATTCCTTATGTGGCCCTGTGGGATTTGCCTTCAAATCCAGATGGTCCAGTGGTCTGGTTTGACAAAGACCAACACAACACAGCTCCAAGTTAATATGTGCTCTGTTTCCCTCCACACAATGCCTGTTCCAGTAATGTAGTTAAACATGATGACCTGTTCTGACCAGCACTCTGCATCCTTTTGCTCTCCTGCAAGTGTTTCGAGCTCACCTCCATGCAGCAGATGCTGAAGGCAGCAGCTGGATGGAGACTCTTCTGCCAAAGGCTGCAGTTTATCACTGCTCTGCCTCCACACACTCCCTCATCCCTGAGCAGCAGGGGGATGATTATTTATTATCTTGATTTATTATTTATTATAACAATTATCTTGCTGATAACTTCTTAAGAGGTGATGTCTCTAAAACCTGCTATTTATTTAATTTTGCCTGTCTATTTATTTCTTTATACAACTTTGAGTTTTGCAGTTGATAGCCTTTCAGTTTTAAAGGTATTTAAAGGAGCCATAATCCCCTAGCACTGACCTGCTGCAGCTCCTCTTGCTTCCCCAACTCCCAGTCTAAAAATTGCCCTGTCAGTCAGGCAGCCAGCCTTGCAGAATGGGCTCACAGAGGTCTGTCCTTGCTTGGAAAACTTTTCACATGTAACTTGGCAACACCAAAACTCGACAGGCAAAAACCCCTGGATGTAGTTGCCCAGGCCCATTCTTCCTCTTTGATCCTTGGACTTTGATCACCTCCTTTGTGATGCTTTCTGGACACCCATAGCCAGCCTGCCCACTGCTCCTCAGGAACGGGCATCCAGCACATTGCCACTGGAAGGGGATCACTGCAGACAGCAATGGAAGATCTGCACTAAAGCAAGCTGGGGCAAGTGCTGTGGCCCTTCATGATTGTCCCCTTTTTGCTTCTCAGCTGACACAGCAGTCCTCAAAGAAGTGTGCCAAATATGCACCCTTTACAAATGACAGCAAGCAGCTCATCCAGAACTCCTGCCACTCACAGGCTGCATCCCAGAGACATCACTGCAGAGCTTCAGTCTGAAAACTCAGGCAGGTGATGGTGAGAAAGGGAATTGCTACTATTAACAAGATTCATAGGAGGGCACTTGGACACTGCTGAAGGTGACTTCCCAGCCATGCTCCCTTCATCTGGAGCTGGTTAATAGAGGTTAATATCCCTTGGCAGGGCTCAGTATCTCCAGACTTGAGTGGCTTCTCCTTCAAAGGAGAAAAATAAGTCAAATGCAAAGTGTAATCACTCTTGTAATCTGTTAACAATGTGTCTTTGAAGGAACTCAGAGATGTAGTGTGTCCTGTGGGTGGGATGACTCAGTGCCGTGGCTGCATACCTGAGTGCCACTCCTCTTAAGAGCTCATGCCTGGGCACCACACCTCTGACAGCACACCTGTGCTCTTCTGAGCATATGCCATGGGACAAAACCACTGAAAATTACATTCCCATGTTCTCAACCCAGCCATAGATGAGCTTGGGTAAGGTATTTACGATGCTGTTTTCCTCCATTGCCCAGGTGCAGAACAGGAAAAATGCTGTACACCCAATTCAGAGGAGAGCTGTGACAGCCAGTGAACTCCTCAATAAAACCAGCCTGCAAGACCCTGTCCTTGGGTTGCAGAGCTCTCTGAAAAGGGAACTCTGCCATACACAGCCCCCAAGGAGTTTTCAAACATGCCTTCTGGATACCTACAGCCAGGGGAGGCTGAGGACACTGCCCAGTGCAGGACCACAGGCTGCATTGACAGAAAGCATGTGTGATTTCATGGGGCTTGATGGGCATAAATGTCCTCAGGGTCTTCTCTTCGTGTTGAGGGAAAAACATGTCAGGAGGTCCTTGGGAATGTTGAGAAGAGTGGTTGGATGGAACAGGATCCAAATTCTATCTCTACAATTTCATGCTCAAGTCCAAAGGATGAGTTTTCACCACAGAATCCAGCAACTTCTAGTGGAAAAAAAAAGAAGAAATGTATACCTTGAAAGCACTACATTTCTTTTCTTCTTTCACTCCCAGAACATTCTATTTATTTTGCTTTTAGACGTTGTTCCAGACATTGCTGGGTGCTGGGAAAAAGTAAGAGGGTTTTAAGAGAGAGCTCCAAGGTATTCTTTTATGCGACGTATATGAATAATTTAATTTGCTGCCATGAATAGCTTGGGTTTCTCTAAATAAGCAATCTACCTAGTGGCTAGGAGGGAAACTAGCAGGAGTATAATATGACAAATGCTATTTTTGGATAAAAGATGGCACATGAACTCTAACAGGAGGGTATTTCATGTTGTAACTCATTTCATATTTCACTGCCGCCACATTTGACAAGTTGTCTGTCTATTAGTTGTGGTGTAAAGAACTCATAAGATATTTATACATTTTACAGAGATACCTAAATAGGGAATCATTTGATTTCAGGGATGGGCATGGAAGAGAGAAGTTTAAATCCCTGACAGAATGTGCAGCCTTCTGTTTTCATGCCTGGAAATTGCTGGAGCAAAGCGGGGTTCTATATGCTAATGAGAGCTGTTTCTGAGATGTTTTTCCCTCCAGACAACTATGATTTTCTTAGGCAGACTGAACAACACTCCACCAGGACCTGAGAAGCACTGCTAGTAAAAAATCTCTACAAATAAGTTGGGGAAACGTTGCTGCAGGGTACAGCCCATGATCAGGATGTCTCCTGCTCCTCTATCGCACCTCCCATGTTCTTCAGAGGCCCCAGGCTTGGGAAGATAAAAAGGTGTCTCCTTCCCAGCAACTTGTCCAAGACATGTTGAGCTGAATAGACCCATCCTGAGGCGGCTGACAGCTAACAGAGAAGCAAACCCTGCAGCTTGGCTTGGTCAGTTTTTCAAACCAAAACCGAATTTATCAAAATGGCTGTGTTTTTTCCAGAACCTTTCTCTACTGCAAAGTTTTCTGCCAGAGAACAGCAACCTTTCTGGTCATCAAGAGCCCAACTCTTTTCAAAAAAGCAATCATGCTAGAAGCAGTCTGACCTGCAATAAAATTATTTTCTGCATGTCTCCCTCCTGAGAGTCTTGCATTGAGGTGGGGGGGACACTACAAAGGGAGGAGATCAATTTTTTTGCATTTCTAAGAAATTACATATCTATCCTGAAAAACCCTAGGCAGGCATTCTGGTATAAGGCAGGCAGTGCCAGGGAGACATGGAGAAAGAGCATGACTCACAACTCTATGGCTGGTGTGTCTTCCAGAGGGCATTTTACAGAGATGCTCAAGCTGGGACTCCACTTGCCTTGCACTGACATGTGGAGTACAGGAGATAGCCCTCAGTTTTCAAGAGAAAAGACCTCTTCTGCACAAAGCTCCCCTCTTTGCCAATGTTTCCAAAAAGGGGCTGGTTTATAGAGTTATCTCCCAGAAAGAAGTGCCAAAGCAGACACGAGCCCTGGTCTGCTCTGACACTCTGCAGCCTCCATGCCTTGATGAGCTGTGGCTTGACAGCCAACGTGACAAGATACACAGCAATGTCCTGTGCCACTCTCAGTGGCAGACTCAAACCCCTTAGGACTCTCACAGTGGGGAAGCAAAATTTGCATCTCTGTTGTGTCACCCTTTTCCTCCTAACTTCTGCTCCCAATCCTGGTACTCACTCTTTCCCATCCCATCTATTAGTAACCTAAAAAAGCATTTGCTTCTTGTCAGTAACCGGCAGGGAAAAAACTTCTTTCTAGTGTGACACGCTTGTGCTGTGTGATTCAGGTGCTGGTTTTGTGTAGTTAACAATCTGGCATGGTTCATCACCTTACTCAGTGACTGTTTGTCCTTAAATAGTGCTCTTCCATTCCCAGAGTCTCCACACATGAATTTAGGTCTCTAATGAAGTCGTGCTCTGACCAAGCACAGGAGGCCCCCACACATCTGGCCACACAGACACAGCCTCTGTCCACCAACCTCTGTGAGCCAGAAGAGCACAACACAGCAGACACATTTTTTTCTGGTCTGGTGCTGTCAAATTCATCTCTCCTCTCCTGCATGACCAGCTGCATCTGCAGAATTTGGACCTTCCTGGAAGGGAAGATACTTGCCATGCTGAGCTACTTCTGCTGCAAACAGCTGCTCAGCAGGTTGATCCTTCGGGATCAGGGAAAAGTTCATGTAAGAGTGTGAAAATCTCAGTGCTGCACAGGGTTGGTCAGGGAGCACAGCAATGGAGACAGAGTCTGGTCTCAAAGCAGAGGCTTCTAGCAAACCATGTGTTTCCAGCTTACCAGGTCCTTATCCAAACCATGCCTGGCTTTCTCCTCCCCTGCTCCTAGTGGAGGAGAAATTTTGATGGAGAGAACAATCCTTGGGGTGGTGTGTACTTTGTGAACATCTTACTCTGAGCACTTTGTACACGTAGGTCAAGATGGTTGAGCACACACCTGTGTTTGTTAGCACAGTGTCACCCCAAAGGGTCAAATGAGACAGGGAATCTGTGACTCCAGATGCTCTATACCCGTTCAAGAACTGCCATGTTTCATCTCAGGAGGTCTGTTTCCAGAGACACAGGTCAGAAGGAAGAAGGAACCAGAGAAAAGGATGCATACACTGTCAGAGCATGTTACCAAAATTTACTGTCTCATTTCTTCCCTTAAGATCAGGGGAGGACGAAGTTCTACAGCTGGTTTCTAAGACACAAATGTTCTCTGTGAAAAGCTGATCAAGTTCCTCCAGTAACAATTTGAAGAGGTTTTTTCCTTATGCTGCTCATTTTCCCAGCCTTTTTTTATCTCATTCTCCAAAAGTTGACTCAAGAATGTCTTCTTGACTTGAACTGACGAGAGGGAGATTTTTGATTTTTTATTTTTTTGCTGCCTGAATGTCAGGCCAGATGTGTCAATAACACCATGTCTGCTGCAGTCACTTGTGTCACTACTGCATGAGAGAAACTGGGGCAAAAAGACAGCAACCAGGAATTTTGTTTTGATTAAGGAAATTATACTTCCCATGGTCAAGTCTGAAATTCTGTGGAAGGGTGTGATTTGAGCTAATACTCTCACATGCTTCAGAGAGAAGCTTTCTGTCTCCCTGTGGAGGCATTGAATACTGCATTAATGGCACGCACTGCGAAAAACACTTCCCTCTTCCCACCTTATCCATACTGAGAGAAAAGAGAATAAAAGGGAAGTCAGGCTCTTGCTAGATTTCCCCTGTGCTGATCACAGGGTGAGACACTGGTATTACAGAAGGTGAAAATAGAAATTTTAGGGCTTGTTGGATCTCAGTCCTAACCGAAAATCACAGCTACAGAGAAACACGACCAGTGTCCCTATCTCAGCTGTGACATTCATGTTTGAAGGCATAGCTTTGCTCTAGACAGCCAGAGGGTCTTTGCTAGGTTAGGAGACTCTGACCAATGGTGAAGGAAGTTCTCAGATCACCAGCATTATTTTCACCCTCCATTTCCACAAACACTGGCAAACACACATCTCTGCCACGCTTGGGCCTCTGGTTAAAATAATTTTTTTTTAAAAATGCATCATTTAAGAAACAATGAAGTTGTTTCCATAGTCTTCCCTGTTACTTTACAGTGAGCAATCAATGAGGCAAGAGACTCCAGTAGAAAACATTGTGTTTGGGTCTAAAAAGTGTTTAGCTCCATCAGAAAAATATCATTTATTTCAGAGACATGGATCCACTGCAGCTTGAAACCCAAAGATTTCTGTTTCTGCATTAATTTCAAGACAGAAATGTTTGTGTCTGAGCCAATAATTTAAAACATTCTGCTCAAGTCAGGTGAAGGCAAGAGATGATGTTGTCCTGCTGAGTAAGATGGGCTCCATGCAGACAGACAGATGCTCCCAGCCCCAACCTTACACAGTATTTAATCACATGGGTCTTCCTCTGTTTCTGACCAGCCCCTTCAGAGGCAGAAGGGAAATGCTGATCTCCATTAGGGCCAGTGGGAATTCTGCCATCATTATCCACAGATCTGGGACCTTACCCAACAAATAAAGATGAGCAATCATTCATTGTCCTAGTTGGAGGAGAAAGTGGTACAGCTGACCCAAAAAGCAGCTGATCCCCTGCTGTCCAGCTCTAGGGGGCTGTACACTCAATTTCAAACATGCCCTCCTCCTCCCAGCCTTCCCCATGTATCCCAAGTGACATCTGACCTCTAGTTCCTGGAAATCCTCCTCTTCCTCTACCTCATAGGAGAGGGTGTGGATCTTGATGTCGTCCGCGGAGAGGTCGATGAATTTGCTGTCGGGGTACTCCAGGCTGTCTTTGGTGGGCGAGCGCTCCTCGATGAAGGTGGTCTCGCAGCACTCCGAGCCCAGGCTCTCGCCCCACGAGCGCAGCACGTTCTCGGAGTAGAGGATGATGTTGGGCCTGTAGTGAGACTCCACTGTCTGCTGCAGCATGCTGGGGTCCAGGAGCTGCTGCACGGGGTCGCTCCTGCCGTTCTCCGGGCGCCTCGGGGAGGACAGGCTGCCCGCCCTGTGGCTCTGGTACTGAGGGGTGGGGTACACAGAGACCAGACCATCTCGGCTCTCTGCCACTAAGTTCCTTGTGTTAATTAAACCATTCCTTTTCCCAGCCTCAGTGATCTTACTGTGCATCAGCACGCTGTTCTGCTCAACCACGCCATCCATACTGGGAGCTGTCCGAGGCACTGGGACCGGTGGCCTTTCTTTTGCTGTGCCCTAGAGCTCACGCCGGGTGAGTGGCTCCCATTTTCCTGATGAAGAAAGGGAAACGAAGGTGAGGACAAAGGCAATGAATTGAGGGACTCAAGTCAGCTTGTCTTCCCTACAGTCTCAAGAGAAAACAGAACCCCATATATGTACACACCCTGATTTAGTTCTCCAAATATAGCCCCACTCAGGGAGGCTGAACCAAAGAACACCTGCCCCACATCCGTGGGATGCAGGGAAGCAGATGAGGTGAAATGTCTTGATAGTAATGGCCACCATCAAAGAACAGCTTTGGTGCCTGCTCCAGCCTCCTACAGGTACACAGCTGTCATCCTGGGAACAACATCCCTTTCCTCTAAACACTTTGTATAAGAGATGGGAAAAAACCCAATAAAGTTCAAAACAACAACCAAAAAAATCTCTTAAAAGAATCATTTTCAGTTCTCAGAAATCTGCAACTGAGAAAGATGGGCAGGCGCTGTTTCACCTGTCGGTGTCTGCAGCCACCCTTTGCCCTTGGCAAGTGCTTTACTATCCTTTGAAAACCCATTTTTTCCAGCCCAAACACTTTCTCACCAGGCTGCTCATTTTTCTCAGGTGTAGCCAAAGGAAAATGCCTTTTGAAATACTTATGTATTGGCCACAGGAACTGTAAATTCAGGGATTTGTTTCTGGGCATGAGCATAAAAATTACAGACATGCTACTGCCTTCAAAGTTGTTCATATTAGATCCTCTATGACCAAGTTACTAATGCAGGATTAGTTGTCCTCACTGTGCTGTCTGGAGGAAAAATACACAAACACATAAACATATGTAATTTTTTTACTCAATGTTTTCTCTCTATTTCCCTTTTATGTCAGACAACCTCTAACAGAGCAATGTCTAGCAAAAGCCCAGTATTATTTCCTCTTAACTCTAAACTCCAAATACCTTCAGTCTCTCTTTTGGATGCAAGAGGTATTTAAACCACTGCTAAGAGCTGTTCTAACACTACCAATTAAGCAAGAAACTTGTTTAACATACACGAGAGTTTGACCCAGAGTGCTGACATATTTACATTCACAGCACTTGCTTTAACATGCAGAAGTCCCATTTTATCGTGTTGTCAAGTAGCTCAGCGCTTCTCTTAAGTGAACCAGTAGGAAAGCTACAGAAGAGAAAATCCACCATGGTGGGATCCCATAGAAGTTACATGTGCAATCCAGGTAGCAGGGGCACCCTGCTGGGCCTCCAGTTGCTTGACCACAAACCTTCCACTTCCTCCTCCCACCTCCCCCAAAGAAACTGCATGGAAGTACATCCCCATGGGCAGAAGATGAGAAACACTCATCAGCTAAAGAGTAAACTCTCAGGCTTTGCTCAGTTTCTCCCAAGCTGGCTTGGAAAATGTAGGAGGCCCCCTGATGTGTAATATCAACTATCAATCCCGCTGAAGCCAGAGGGACTTCACCCAAAAACTGCAAACCCTCTCGCAAACATTCTTATCCCTGCCACCCGACAAGCAAAGTGAAATGGTCAGGAGGAATATGCCACAGATGTAGCAGAAATTGGAGGAAGACTCACAAATCAAACAAATGCCCTCCTAGAGAAATGTATGAAGAGGTCAACACTTCACTCATCACTGCATCACTTCACAGGTCACTGCATCAATGGCTGGAAGACTTGGGTCAGGCTTTGCACCTGCCTGTGGTCACATCATTTCAGCAAAGTCTGGCTTAAGTAGCACTCAGGAAAACGCCATTTTAGGGCAGTTTTATTCCATGCCTTGGAGCTGCATTGTTTCTCAGCCCTACCATGGATCTAAACATCTATATGGCAGGTCCTTACCTTCTGTGCATTTAAACCAGTCTTGTAAACCAATATTGCAGATTCTGAGTGACACTTTCCCCTTGGTAACGGGCAAAAAGTGGGAAAAACATCCAAAAAGAGGCGAGGACAAGACAGGGAGCATTCCTTCCCTCACAGAACTCCTCTGATAATAGGGATAGTCCATTGCTCAGGACATGTTCCCTGGAGTCCCACACAGCAGGGCAGGCAGCGTGCCTCAGGGAAGGTCGGCAGGGAGATGTGGATGGCAGCATGCAATCAAGGTAAATGGTTTAACCCCAGGTGCTTTTTAATCTGTACCTGGCTGCCTGCCTTACCAGAGCCTGACCCAATGTTCTTGGCCCTGCAAGAGAGTTGCTTAATGGGAAGTGGATGATGAGACTCGAGCCTTTTCAGGATAATACATTAAGAGGAGGAAAAAAGGAAAAAGAAATAATTATATTAGTATTACTCCTGAAATGGGATCCCCCAGGTTGAGATGGAAGTGTGACAGACAGTGGCACATGGTCACTTAGGGTGGTGCTTAGGGGAAAAAGGCACCTGTGCCTCTGCAGTGGCTCAGAGCCTTTGTCCTGCCTGCAGGGACCCCTTGGACATGGATCCAGCCACTCCACTTTCACCAGGGGCTTTCATGGGCACGGCCTGGGCCAGGCTCACATGCCTAAAATTAAGATTGCTCCAGTTTCCAGGTTCCCTGCAGCCCAGAATCCCTGGATGGCAGTGCCAGAGCAGGTAACCTCTGACAGACCACCTGAGGAAATGGGAAGGTGCCTTCTCTGCAGGAAGCCAACATTCAAAGCAGAAAAAAGCTCTCATTACCTATGACCATGGTGAGGTTTCAGAATGATGTTGACAGGAAAATGAAATTCATCAGAGCTCTTGAAGTAAGAAAGCTTTTCAGTCTGCACCAAGATGCAGAGTTAATTTTAATTGATTGGATTCAGATTTCTTCTGTCTTTGCATGGTTTTAATTGTCCACAAATCACTCAGTGGCACTGAGGCCAACCAGAAATAATTCTGCATTTTCATACTTGAGACTGGAACCAGAAGGAAAAGCCAAGTTCAAGTTATTAACAGATAGATATATAATCAATATATCAACCTTCAATCTAATGTTTACCTTGGGGTTAGACATTTTTACCCCAGTCTACTATAAAAAGTGAATCCATTAATTACTTTAATCTTCACTCTTTCCGATTTCTTGGACTCCCCCCTCCTCCTTTCTTATTTTAATAAGAAGCTGCAAGCAGTGCCAAGATCTCTAGTCTGCAATGCTGTGGTTTATTAAGCTATCACTCGTGTTACAGCAGAGCCCAGCTACAATGAGGAGCTGCACTGAGAGCCACGCTCTGCTGGGTGTTCTGCAGCCTCCTGCTATGATGACAGTGCCTGACAAACTAATTAAGCAGAGGGTGTGAGACAGAGAAATGCCAGCTGTAGGGAGGGCAGGGAGAGAACAGCTAAATGCTGTGCCCCAGGCTCTAGCAGACAAGGAGCAGAAGCCAGCCCTGTTACTGCCCACCGTCCCAAAACTCCTTTGCTCTCCCAGGACCTGGCAGGATGCTGTTTTCCTCGTCTCTCCATGGGACTTTGCACAGCTTAAGGGCTCTTCAGCCTTCTGGAGACCCTTGCCAGGCACCCAATGTCCTGTGTGAATAAGCAGTTGGGAAATTCTGAATACAAACCCCTGAATTCTGAGCAAGCCATAGAGTTGGAACACTGGGCTACAGCTGAACAGCCCCAGGCACCTCCTCACAGCAGACCAGAAGGACATTCACCCTCACAGACCAAACATCACTGTCCCAGCAGGCTGGTTTATTGGCAAGAAAACTGGAAGATGAAGGCAAGTGAGGCTGAAGGCAGAGTCCCTATCTGCTGTTAAAGCCTGAGGCTGTACCCTCTGCCATTCCCTGCAGATCTGGCAGGTCATCAGCTAGGAAAAAAGCATCAAAAACTCGTGTGCTTCTGCATGGGGCTGCTGGATATCAGTGAAAATCTTTTCCCCATGAAGACAGTCAAGCACAGGAAAAAGCTGCCCAACGAGGATTTGCAGTCTCCATCCTTGCAGGTTTTGAAGACCCAACTGAATGAAGCTCTGAGGATCATGGTGTGATCCTAGAGTTGACCTCTCTGAGCATGAAATAGAACTGCAGACATCCTGAGACTCCTTCAACTTGATTATCCCATGATTTGAATCCCTCTGATCCTTACAGATTCCCACCTGTCTCCCATGCTCCTCAAAAGTACTGTTCCCAAATCCCTCAGTGATTCTAGATCACCAGAATGGCAAGAAGTGGCAATAGTGACCCTTTGTGCCACCAGCAGAAGGTGATTCAGCCCCAGGATTATCAGATTCAACAAAATGCCCCTGGGTTTGAAGCTGGTTTCCCCTCTGCCAGTGCACAGAAAGCAGAGGGGAGAAAGCTCTCTTGAAGAGCAGTCAAGCCCCACAAAAGTTGCAGATTCCCTGGCATGAGCTCTCAGGTAAGAGGGAGTTTCTAAAGCACAATGCAGTAAGCTCCAGCATGGTTTGAGGCATTCCAGACATTTAGAAACTGCAACAACAAATACAGACCTTATGCAAGAGAGAAATCACAGGCAATGTATGGATCTGGAGTGCTGATTGCAAAGTGAAATATTTAACAAAATGAAGGGAAAAAACCCTTTCTCACTTGTATTTTTCTTCTTTGATTTAGCTGGGCTTATTAAAGTAGGTTTTGTTTCAAGGGAATGCTGTATTTCAGCAGCTGGAATTCCTTTTACTCTATTAAGTAAACTACAGGGAGTTTCATAAGGCAGTGCAACTTACTCGCACTGGGAAAATTAGGAATGCATGCATTAGTGATAGCTAAATGTTTCATTGCTAACAGTGGAATTAAAAAGACCTCCATGCTATTTTAGTATTACCAATATGCAGCAAATCTGCTGTGAGATGTGATCTGTCCTCCTAAAAACGAGGAACTTGGAGAATGGTGAAATGTCCAAGGTCATGTCAAGACAGAGCTGGAAATAAAATCCAGGTCTCTTGATTGCCTGTGCAGAGATATATGTTAAAACAATTACCATCTGCATATCTGCCTGAATAATTGATTGCTTAATTCAGTATCTGAGCTAAAGAATGGAGTGGGGAAGAAAGGAGGAATTACCTTGCGTTGACCTAATATATAATAATGTTATTCCTGCAACAAAGTATTTCCTTTTGAGCAGATGGAAGTATTTTGCCTGAGCTAAAATGAAATGCAATGTTTCATTTATTTATTTTTAATTGAACAAGCTGGCTTTTAATTCACTGTGCCTCAAGTTGCCTCCAATTAAAAAAAAAAAAAGACACATTCAGACTTTTCTAGCAATTCTCCTTCATGACTCAAATTTTTCATCCTTAATTCTTATTGGGGTTCTGTCTGAACTCACAACTTTTTTCATTCACTGCACTTTCCAGATAATAAATAACTGGCCTGACTAAGAGCATCTTGCTCTGGTGTAAGTAACCCTGGCTGTTGTGGAAGGCACGGGTGTAAAAACGCCTTGACACCTGTACCACTTCTGGCAATTCCTCTGCAGAGTGAAAGCAGTCAGAAAGTCTGGTTGCATTTTTCCTGCTGTGTTTTCAGGAGGCTCCCCAATACTGCAGAGCAGGAGCATCATATTCAAACCCCCCCTTTCAAACTGGGGAGATTGAGCCATGAGGAGCAACTCTTACTTTAAAAGCTTCCAAAAGAGAAGTTGGAAATCTCTCCCATGAATACCAACACCACAGCATCCCCTGGCCCTCTTGGATTGCCTGCTGGCTGAATCCTGTGCCTCCACTTGGACCTAAAGTCCCTGTTTAACTGTGTTTGTGACACAGACAGGAACACCCAAATGTGGATCCAGGACTGGCCCTGCTAACTCACTCCAGTCTCATTCCTGATGGGCAGCCAAGCCCCCAGAGAGCCCAGTTCCTGCACACAGCCTGCTCATCTGGCTCTGCTTGCTTTCCCACACTGCATGCAGGAAGCAAAGCAGGGCAACACACTTCCTCACACTTGCTCTGCATGTAAACCCTCAGTGCTGTGCTCCAGGCTGGACTTGAGGTATTCCTGAAGCACAGATGGAAAATAAAGAGATGACAGAATAGGAAGACAGTGTGCTGGTGCGGACTTGGTGCAAAATGGAAATTTCTGTCCCTCCTGCCCCAAGCAAAACACTCCAGGGCTGTAAGTCACTTTTCTAGAAAAACACTGCAAAATTACTAGAGTCAGTTCATCTGGGCAAGGATGATTAGAGTAAACAGACGCTTCTGGGGCCATAAAATCAGCTGTGCTCCATAAGACAGAAAAATTGCAGAGCCAGGACTATACCACAGGACAAAAGCCTTACAGAGTAAGTGATTTAGCCATGGCGAGAGTGGTAGCTGCAGGCAGACAGGGCAGGCAGGGGAAAATGGAGCAGCAGCATCAGTGGAGCATAGTTTGACCTTTACAGACCTTTATTAACCCTATACTCACCCTTCCCTGCAGAAACAGAAATGGAAATGAGTAATGCTGATGCCTATTAGAGTCAGGGCATTGTCTGAACATGAAGAAAAGTCCTGTCCTCTTTGTTCTCTGGGAGGAGAAGGGATATAGGACCTCAGGGACTTCTGTATGGGAGGCACAGGCTTTGGGCTGGCAGCGTATCCACATCACAACCTTGTCTCTGTGATCTTGTGAGCCACATGCAGCTGGAAGAAGGGAGATGGTTCTGTCGCAAAGAGCACAAGGATAGGAGCTGGAAGCTGGGTGGGTGACATGGGGACGCCACCGGCTGGGATAAATCATTGCATGTAGGGGGCAGCTGCTGTGGGAGATGTCCTGAAGCAGAACACTGAGCACAGCTGTCCTGCAGGACCTGACACCAGGCTGGATGCCTTTCCTAGATCCTTTCTCTAGAAGCTGAACTATTTGATTATGCCCCATCCCTGGAAGTTTTCCGGTTGGATGGGCCCTGAGCAACCTGAGCTAGTGGAACGTATCCCTGTCCATGGCAGGGGGTTTGGAACTACATGATCTTAATATCCCTTGCAACCCAAACCATTTCATGATTCTGTCCTTTAGCAAATACCATTTTAGAGTTCTTTGTTCCCCCTGGGGATTTTTAAGGTATCTGAGCAGTCAATCAAAAACCACATCAAAATTCAGCCAGAATTATGCCAACTTTGTGTGAACAGTCAGTTCATTCTTCTCATGCCTCTGTGAAGCCTCAAAGTGTAAGGACAGAAATGCAGCACAGACTTGGAGAGTTATTGGTAAACGAGCGAACTTTGCACAATCAGATTTTATAGGGAGACACATACAAATACACATCCATAGGGTTGCCAGGTATAAAACTGGCACTGCTAAAGGCATGCATGGACTCACACCACTCATGCACTGCACCACTGCTTCAAAATGCAGTCTTTGCTTGTGCAGTGAAAACAACCAGTTTGTCACTCTTCTGACTTCACAGCACCAAATTGAAATCACAGAATCTTTTGATTCTTAGGTGCTACAGGTTAGACCAGCTCCATGTGAATCCTCAGGGTCACAGGCATCTACATCTGAAGAGGAACATTTTGCTGTGACCCTATGACTCCAAGTAGTTTCCAGCTTTTTTTGCCAGAGAAAGGGTACTCAGAAACAACTGACATGATAGCTGGAGGATGTGTACTCAGACACACACAGCCACTGTTCATGTTTGCCAAAGCAAAGCCAATGAACACACCGAGTATTTTTCTCCTGTGCGCACCTCTGCAGTTATTTTCCTTTTTTTCCCCCAATTGCACAGTACAAACCATAACCTGTAAAAATTCGAGTCTTCAAGGTGAAGACAACAAAATCTTGACTCTTAATAACCACAGATGTAATCTGCAATCTTAATAACCACATGGACAGTACTAAATAACTCTACTGAAAGCATTTTACAGCTGTCTGCAGATATGAATTTGCTGGAGAGAGAAAGAAAGACAAAAAAACCTTATCCAAACACACTGCACATTTTCTCTAATACTGTCCTCAGAAGCAAAAGCATTTTAAATCCTGAGAGCATCCTTCCTCAAGTTAAACGTGTTGTGGTGGTGCCTGTGTACACCAGTACTGCATTACATCTGCATTTGTATAAGGAAGAGCCCTCCTCTGTGTGTGAGATTTATTCCAGAGCGTGTGGCACCAGTGGTGTGAGACAATCTGCCTGCCCAGCTAATGAGAGGAGACTTCATTTAATTCCTACAAATGAGTTTATCCTACACACACCCTGGCATGATCTGTAGTTACCAAAACTGCCAATAAAATGTCACCTTGTCCAGTAAAATCAGTCTTTGTATTAGGATCAAGGTAATTTGAAATTAATACAGACCATCAACTTCCAGCTACTTTAAAGATGACAGTTAATTAACTACAATTAAAACTAAGTAATTTAAATACATGAATGTAGGAAAGTGTATTCTCTGTTCTGGCTGCTTTTTAGAATACACAAATACCTCCCTCAATGTGCCAGTTAATGCATCATCTTGAGTTTAAGACCATCAAAGCATCTTTTAATTGTTGCTAATGCTCTGTTTACACCAGATTAATATCTAATTAATTATAATTTGAATATTTAATCTATCTGGAGAGTTTTGAAAACTGTTTTCTGTTTTATTTCACACAGAGGCTACAGCTTCCCTCCAGTGATTTTGAAGGCACAGTTCAACAGATTGCTCTCTGGAGCAACTCCTGCCACTCCTGCTCCATGTTCTGTCCGGGGGGGTGGTCATTCCCCACCACCACGGCCAGTCCCACACAGACCCTTGCACCTCTCCCCCTGCAGCACACTCCTGGCTGGGGAGCGCTACCGATCCTGCTCCAGGAAGGCTTGTACTCCTGGAGTGTCAGTTCCAGAAAGGTCTCAGTGCATTGCCAGCCTCTTCCTACTGAAGAACTCACCCCTTGCGGGATGCTTTAGTGATACCCGGGTACCCCATCCAGAAGGACGCGGCAGGTACGGGGGACTTCCCCAATGTCACCCCACTGGCACCGATAGCAGGGACCACTGCTGCCTCCTTGCCTCAACCATCCCTTTCCCCAACTTAGCTGTCACAGCTCTCAAACTAGAGGATGGGAAGGAAAGGAAATTCATTCCAGCGCCTCTCCGGAGCAGGACAGCGAGGGGAGCGGCCAGCTGCGGCTGCCAGGAGCTCAGCACCTCCGCTGCCTGCCCCCGGCTCGGGCTCTGCCCCGCAGACCCCTGCACAACCCCTCTCCCCCTTCCCTGGGCTGGCAGGGCGGGCGGGAGCTGGGAGGAAAAGCTGCTCTGCCACAGTGCGCTAGATGGGATTCCTCACGGGGAAGAGGAGGGAAGGGAAAAGGAGAACCCCGCGCGCACTTTCCCTTTCAGTGTTCCCAATCTCCCCGCGCACTGGAAAAGCCTCTTCTCCCCCCAGACCCCGCCGGGCAAGACCTGGCATGGTAATTTGGGCTTTCCGCAGGGCATCGGGGAAGAACCTCTGCGGGCGGCCCCGCGCTTCCCTGCGCTCCCCCCGGAGTCCCTCGGCCGCGGAGGCTGCGGGAGCCGCGGTGCCCCCGCCTCCGCTCCGCGCTCCGGAGGATGCTCCGGAGGATGCGGCGGAGCGGGCATTGGTGCATCGCTGCCCGGAGGGGATCGGACGGGGTGGGCTGGGGGGTCACTCACCTCCCGGCAAGGTGACCCGCGGCGCGGTGCTNCGGAGAGAGAGAGGCAAGAGAAGGAGCCCTGCGCGGCAGCGCGGCCAACTTTCCTTCTGCAGCGTAGCAGGGACAGCCTCCCATCCCTCGGTGTGTAACCCCCGCCCCGGGTGAGGACGGCAAAACCCCCCCCCCCCTGCCCCCCNGTACGGAAAACCCTCCCCTCTCTGACCCCCCTCTCCTCCCTCTCCTCCTCCTCCTCCTCTCCAGGCCTTCTTCCCAGCCAGGTCTCCTCTGTTCCCCACACACCAGGGCTCAGCGAACCTCGGCGGGCGCCGCTGCCCTCGCCCCAGCCCGGCTGCCCCCACACCTCGCCCTGCCGCGGAGGGACTCCGGCACTGCTCCCCCAGCCACCAGCACCCCAGGACAGCTCCCCAGGGCGATGGGGAAGCTCCAGCAGGTCTGGAGAACTTTAAATGTTTGTGTTTTATTTTTTAGCGAAATGACGAGCGCACTGGGCTGCATCCCACGGCATTGAGGGGTGTTCCCCGCTTTCCTAACAATCCTGGGTAACAGGGGTAAGCCGTGCTCATTCACTCCTCTTTCCATTCCCAACAGGCTTGCTAGCCAAGTCATTTGCCTAAAAGCTTCTCTGCCACCACTTCTTTCTAGATGCTTCAACATCCACGGCTCAAAATGCTGCTGGGAAATCACATGTTCCGTTTAGATCACTGCTTCCCTTTGCCTCTGCAGGGAGAGAGACACGAGGATGGAAAGTCCTGGTGCATTTTTGTTGTCTCTGCCTCTCCAGGTTACAGCTTCTGCCTCTCACTACTCGCTTATCATTTGTTATTCGTAGTCCCAAAAGAAGGCATGTCAAATCTTTGCTGAAGGAGAATGTTCAAGATTCAAAACACACGTTAACTAACTTGATCCCATCTTAGGGTTTTTCTCCAGCCCTGTTTTCTGCTCTTCAGCAAAATTTTATTGGTGCTCCAAACTCACTTGGTGTTTAGTATATCCTAGTGGTATTCACAGAAGATTTTTCTCTCCTTCTAAATATCTGGTCCTTTGCTCATTCCTGAGATGATCCAGACTGCAGGGAGGTTTTGTATCTTAGAGGAAACAGTTTCTTCCTTAATGTAATAGGCACTGGGAGACAATTCATACATAATCAGCAGAAAGAAACAGCCCCAAATTATGATGACCCTGATTCTCCAGAGTGTTTTTCACCTTTACTTTCTTGTGAATAGAAGTCTCTAAATCACCATCATTATGCCTTTACCAAGTAACACTTTTAGGCCTTTCCATCTTGCTTGTACAGGGACATAACTTTAAGGGGGGTTGGCTTGCAGCCAAAGGTATTTCAGCTCCTACAGTGCAAATTCATCAGCCATCAATGCTACTGATTGGAGATACCATCTGGTTTGGATGGATGGTGAATTCCTGCTGAAATTCATTTTTTAGTGACCAAATGTATTTGTGAAATAGGTGGAAATCCAAACAGATTTGTTGGGATTTTTTTCTTGAAAGAAAAAAATTTCATTTATGCAGAATGGACTGGGGAAGGGATTTCTGGATCATCAAGTCAAATTTCCATGCTTCCAGGCGTTTGTTTCCTTCTGACACTTCCAAAATATGGGGTTGTTTCCATAATGCTATCAAAGTGAGATTCAGTGACATCAGGGAAGTAATAATTTCCTCTAACACTGTTCCTCTGCATTTGCCATTCTCCCTGAACCAAACTAAGCACATTCTTCCTTCAGTTTTGGAAGACCATGGGACTTTGTGTCCATGAGGAAATCTGGTCTCATTTGATTTACTTGAATTTTTCAGCAGAACCAAGAAAATCTAAGTAGAGGAGCAATCACGATCCAACAATGATAGGGGTTGCAACAATTGCTGAAGACCAGGGCCTACTCCTCCCTTTTTTTCAGTCAGCCTCTTCTCTTGCCCAGAATCATCAAAGACTTTACCAATACACTAATTACCTCATAATTAACTAGTGTTAATTATGCCATTTTCCTATGGCACTACATTTGCCATGAACTGTCCTGTTCCTTTTGCTGGAAAGCTGATGACTGTGCCTGATTTGATTTTAATATTTGCCACTCACTGGTACCCTGCTGATTTTTGGAGAAAGTTCTTCAAATGGCAACAGAAAGGGGCCTGTGGTGGGGCAGGTGAACTGCAGCAGGCTCGTTTGTGATTTGGTGGTTTCTCTTCAGGTGCAGCAGCTCACTGAGAGCCCTCCTCAATACCAGGTTGTGCAATGCATCCTTAATGCATTGTGCCAGCGCATTTCACAGCTTCTCATGGCAAGAACTTTTGGGGTTCCCTTTCTTTTTGTTTCTAAAGGTGCTTTCCTCCACAGCTGATGGAGATGCACCTCAGCAGGAAAGCTTCTGTGCAGACAGAAGCACAAAGTGCTGCACTGACAGGGATCAACAGAAAGAGATACCTGAAAGGGGCAAAGGTGGGGAGGAAGAAAGTCCACCTCCCTGGGTCTGCTGGCTGTTGGAGCAGGACAGCCCATGATGGCTCGTGAGCCTCCATGGTCCTTCAGTTTCTGCCTGTGAGGAGCTAGGGATTTGGGAGCCATCAAGGCAGGATGTCAAAAAGGAAATGCCACCTGGAAGCAGAAATTACCAGAGATGTACAAACAGCTTTTCTTACAAAATGGAGGTTTGTAGGAGTCAAAGAAGGGATGAGGCTTTGCAGGCATATATCACTATAGCTTCAGGGAAATCATTTCACCGTGAGTCACTCTGAGCAGGGCTGTTACAGGGCTAGTGCTGACCCAACAACTGGCCACTGCCTTCAGTGGAAGCTGGGGAGTCACACAGCCCTGATCTTTGGTCCCCTGAGTGCTCTGCACCACAGTCTGGGAGAGTCCTTGGAGACACAGCTGCCCTGAAAGCCCCAGGACCAAACCACATGGGAGCCAGCACAGCGTGAGAGCAGGAGAGAGTCCTGGTCTGGGAGCCACACACCCAGTGCTGCAGGCACAGCTTTGTGGTAGCCAGCATTCCAGGATTCCAGGAGAATCATTAACTGCTGCATCCACCTATGTGCTAAAATGCTCGTTTCACTGTGGTCCTCAGCTGTCCAAAGCCAGGATTTGGGATAATATGATGCATGCTCTCGACACCACGAGTGAGAAAGTGGAAAGGCAGAGCCTGGCAAGTGCCTTGGTGGTCTGTAGGAAGAGCAGCAGCACCACCTATCACCAGAGAGGGAAGGAGAGAGGACAGACCAGGTGCTGCTCCTCCTGCCTGTTCTCGGTACAAGACTGGAGCCCAGATTTTCGGGATCACCACAGAGAAACTTCCTTCTTCTAGCAGAGGAACCCGGCTTAAATCTTCCACTGCACTCCTTCTGCTAAATCTTCCTGTGGTGCACAGCTAGCAGAAGGAGATGGAGGGGATGGAAAGGTGAAGGTTTTGGAGAAGGGCTGAGAGCTGGAATTTACAGTGGTAATGAACCAGAATTAAAATAATAACCTTCAAGTCTACAATACCTAAAGAATTGCTCATCACTCAGAGGGCACAACTAGGCCCTAGGACGCTGTGCTCCCAAAGCTGCATGCAGGGCTTTTGTCTTGTGGGTTCTGTCAGTCAAAAATCCTGGCACCAGAATTATTGGTATGGTCTCAACCATATGTGGCTTGATTATAATTCAGAGTGATGGAACAGAGCAATCAGGAAGTAGCCCAAAATCTGTAATTTCTTCTTGCCAAAGGCAAAAAGAATCTTTCTGTGTAATTGGATCCAAACCCAAAGGCGTAGCCAGGAGTGCTTTTAACTTTCTGAGAAAGAAAAATTGGTTACCTGGAATGGCTGAGCTGTGTGGGTGCTGAGGTTCATGTTGATTTGTTTGCTGATAGTTCTGAAACCAGAATAAAAATGAGAGTTTGGATTAAGCCAGGCTGAGCACGTTTTTTTTCTTATTCTGTATTCACAGCAAATCGACAAGCAAAAGATACAATTTTTTGGCTGATTGAATGATGCGGCTTAGCTCAAGATCAAATGTTTCATTGCTTTGAACTCTTCTTTATAAACTGGATATACATACTTACTTGCAACAGAGGAAAAATCTAAACACAATCACTGTCTGCCTAATTAAACCAGAAGTGGCTGCTAGATATCATCTGCCAGGAGGATGAAGGAGGTCTTTTGCATCTGGTGCTAAATTAATTTGGAGGGACCTGTTAGGAAAAGTGGGACAGCAGTAACCTTTTATATATTCCAGTCTCTAGGAAAGGTTGTCTGTATCTCCTTTGCCTTAGACAAGTTGCTTGAATTCAGCCAAAGCAGCCCAGCTCCTCATTTGTCCAGGAGCTGAGAGACTCAGAGGCTCAGAAAAAACCTGCACTGCCTTTCTTTTGCCATCTGTGCCTTGCCTCACCACATACAGCTCTCATGTTTGAACTTTTTGGGATTCTTCCAGGAAGCCTTACAGCAAGTTCTGGCACCAATTCTTTCCTGTCCAAAAGGTGGCTCTTTGACCAGCATGGGCACCTCCAAGGGAGAGGGAACTGTGTCATTTTTGTGCTGCCTTGCACTGGCCTTTGGAGTTAGAGAGGAAAGGCACAGGTTGGTGCTAATTGAGATGTGGCCATCTGTCAGACAGAAAACATGCCAAGGCCACCTTGTGACTTTTTTATAAAGGAAGGAACCAGCCACTGGTGAAATATTTAGGTGCTGCAGTCATCGAACCGAGTCAGCCAAATATCTAAGATGATAAAGTTCCTCTTGGATGTGATTAAGGATCTCCTGAGTTATCTAGCATCCCACCTTTAATGCCTTGTCATCCATGGTGAAACTGCTTTGTTGAAATCAGACACTTTTTTGGAGCTGAGTGCCATGAAATTTGACCCATTATGGATTGCTCAGGCACCCAGTATATAGGAACCTGTGTATGAACATGGTAAGAGACAGTACTTTTCCCAAAAATCTGATACTTTTTGTAGCCAGGACAGTAAAAGCAGGAGTTGGAGGCATCTAGTCCTAAAGGGGATCTCAGACCTGAATTTATATCTGGGCATGCTGATGTGTTAAATTAAGTGCTGATGCGTAAAGTTAAATTAAATGGATTTCAGATTGTCACATTGAGTTGGTTCACCCCCTTAAAGAAAGATTATTGGGCATGTGGAGAAGCCCTGGATCATCCAGGCAGTGCCAAGGGACTCAGCACAAATCATCTGTGGGAGGTGTAACACCCTGGGGCAGCAGCTGGAAGCAGGAGGATGCTGAGCTGAGTCTTCTGTGTGTGATTCCCACCTTGGCAATTATGATTTAAGGAGAATGCCAGGCTCTTTTCTTGCTGCCTGCAGCCTACACAGTGTGGGTGAAGCCCCACAGCTTAGAAGCCTCAACAGCAGCTGTGCACAAAGGACATGATGGGTTCCAAATTCTCCATCATCCTTCAGATTCAAACTAGGCAGTGCCTGTCCTATAACATTAGAAAAATGCTTTGGTGTTGGTAAAACCAAAGGAAAATTCCTTTTTCTTTCTGCACTAACAGGCTGAGAAAATAAAGAGGAATTCAGATTTCCACTTGCAGTCTCCTGCTGCATCTCCCCCGGTAAGGACACATTCCCACTGCTCCTCAGGATGCCTGGCATGAGCCTGCAGACCTGCCAAGGCGTGGAGGCAGTTTTAGGGCCTGGCCTCGGTGTTGTCTGCCTGGACAGACCATGGAGAAGCACTGGACACAGCAAGAGAGGGTCCTGAACCTGAGAGAGAACAGGAGCCAGAAGCTGAGGAAAGTTACAGATGAAGTTACAGATGGCTCTCCATGAGAACCAGTCAGATTTCCCAGGTGGGGAGAAGAAAGATACTGATATGAAAACATGTGGAAGGGCAAAGGTGAGGAGACAGGCCAGAAGAACAGGACATCATGGCTTGTAAGCAGTGTAGCTGAGGAGAAATGGCTTGAACACTCTTCAGTGGCCCCACAACATTTCACTAGATCCACTAAAAGAATTAATCCATCTGGCTGAAAAATACCTAGCTGCCGGGAATGCTCATTGAATTAACTGATTGAATTGCAGAGGGGAACACAAATTTATTTTTCTTATTAATTTCCCTGTGCTTACCTGTTTTTTATATATGATGAGCGGGGTTTTTTTCATATGGAGTAACTTCTTAAGAGAGAGGACAGATTTTTCCCAAAGCAAATGTCCTAACAAATACCCTGGAGGTACTCTGGAGAGTCTCTGCATGCCCTGTGCAATGCAGAAAGCCTAGGAGCTTGTGTTCCTTGTGCCTTAACTCCCAGGATGGCATGATGGCATCCTGCTCTGACTATGGAGATGTTTTGAGGCAGCATTCTCCTCTTGTCCTAACCTGGCCAGAACTTCCAGGGCATGGGTTGGGATGAGTACAAGTTCCTTAGGAAGTCTGGAGCCTCAAAGGCTCTTATCATTCCAGAGAAATAAAAATTAAAAAAAAAAAAATCTTGAAAAAAAGGCAGCTTTTTGTCTCTTGCCCTTTATGGGAAGAGATCTGGATCCCAGACTCCTTTTCCTTTTCACCTTACTCATCAGTGTCCCAAAAATTCAGACCTCTTTTTCCCTACAACAAAGGGATCCCCTAGAGCCTGTGGTTCTCTGCTGGTCTCTTTGTATATTACAATATGTATTTGCACATATAGCAGAATTTTGAGATACCTTCTCAGGAAAGAGAACTGTAGTGGAAAAGGAAGATATTTTCCATGCAGAGACAATACTAAAGGTGGACAGGGACATGTCAGGGCTCTGGTGCTCAAGAAAAATCTCCCAATTGAAATCAGTCAAGGGTTGTGCTTCCAAATTAATTGCATGCTTCTGTCCTTAGCATCTGGGCATGGAATCAAAACTGATGAGCCAACAAAGCAGCACTGAGCTGCTCCTGAGAGCAGTCACCATCAATAACGAGAAATACTAGGAGAAACACTCTTTGAAATTCAAATCACAAGGGGCATCATTTAAAAGGGAACACAGGGGGAGCAGAAATACCATGCACCTTGCATTAATTGTCATGCATGTGACAAAATCTTCAGTGTTGCTGTTACTTAGCACCATAAAATTTATTCCCAGATTATTAATACCATAGCAGGAATGAAGTAATTAAACTGGCAGCCCATTTCCTCCAAACTGGAGGCCAGGCCTTCAGCTGGTGTAAATCAGAGCAGCTACACTGCAGTGACTTGGTTTTACAACCAGCTGGGAAACAGAGCCATTTATTCTACAAAGGCAGAGCTGGAAAAGAACTCAAACCCTTCATCACTCCATGTTGTCCCTTCTGCCCCACAGGGAGGGTAAGCAAGCAGGGCTGAAGTCACTGCTCACCTGGAAGTGCTCCCAGAGCACACTGCAAACAATCTGGAAATGGCTCCCAGCAGATTTAACCAATTAAATTTGGAAGGTTAAATATTTAATAACATGCTAGTGGTTTCTTCCAAACTGGCACACCCTGTATCCTATTCCTTTTCTACCCAAACCTACCAGAAATACTCACAGATCTGTTATGGCAGAAATGCTGGATTATGTGGGCAGGAAAAAAGCTGGTTTAGAGTTCACCAACCTGTCCTCCCCTTTCAAGCCCTCTAGCTTTCTGCCTGCCTTCCTGGCCACATTTGGAGACATTCCTTCAGTGTGACCCAAATTCTTAAGCTATTGTGGCATCCCAAACTGCCAGAGGTACCAGACATACATCATCTTATTGTATGGTTGCACAAAATGTGTACATGTTCAACAGCCACCTCTTCCAGATGAACTTCTTTGTCATTTGGGGTTCTTTCTTTCTTTCTTTCTTTCTTTCTTTCTTTCTTTCTTTCTTTCTTTCTTTCTTTTTTTTTTTCATTTCTAGGATAGACTTTTATACTCTTCTTTAGTCAAGGCTGAGTTTTACAGGCACCATCTGGCCCTGAATTTATGAATTTTTCCATTAAAATTGCTTTTCAGCAGAAATTCTTTGAGATTTTGGGGGGTTTCGTGGTTTTGTTCTTTCTTTCTTTCTTTTCAGCAAGTGTTTGTTCTCATTGAGAAATTTGGCAGCTTCCAAAATTAAAATTTAACTTTTGTCCACAATGTTTAGGTGTTGTAACTCCTCATTTTTTCATTTCTAGAAAACTGCAGTGTTTAAGAACATGTTTTGTTTTGGAGCATATTTTTGGAAGAAATATCACAACTTCTGATTAAGAACCTCTCCATATTTCACAGCTCTCTCCACATTCCACAGGGGGCTATCCAATTAAAGATACTTTGGATGAATAACCCAATACTTTTGAAGTCCAAATATCTGTATTTTTGGTGCTAGATCATTACCAATATTTTTCTTCTTCTACTGACAAAATATCACTATGTTACACCAGTTTTTATGGGTGTCTTGGAAATTTTTCTTTGCTTGATTAGTACAGATTCTCTTTCACAATAACTTGTCTACATTTTAAATGCCTCTCACCTGCAAGCAATTAGTCTGCCAGCTTTACCCACCTCTTGTAATCTCCCTGTTCTGTAAATTACTGGAATCACTGGGAGGAACCCTCCTCTTTCTTACATTTCTGTGTAACAGTTACAAGGGAGGCAGAGAGAATCTAAGACTTGAGATTTACAACAGCCTCTGCACTTCATAATTAATGAATGATAATAATATTGAAAAAGTGGCTTTTGCCTCCTTTTTCAGTCCAAAAATTCCATTTTCTCCAGGGAAATAGAGAGCAGGGTCCCATTGGGGAATTGTCTACTGATCACCAAGAGGAAAACTTACAGCAAACAATGCTGAGCATATAAAATGCAGAAATCAGTCCAGGCTGCTCAAGATAGTTGACAAGGCAGAGCTACTGGACCTGAATTGCCATGTCCAGCACAGTTGTAACCTCAGAGGTGGTCAGTCAAAGCTTTGTCACCTCCAACCATTGAAAATTTCAGCTACAACAGGGCTACAGAGAAGGCAAGGAAGGAAATGTTTGCATTTTATGTAAAACAGCTTCAGCTGGAGTGAACTGGCATGGCTGATGAGATTGGACTGGTATTCATTGGGTAAAACCCTAAGGATCCTGTGGCCCATGACCCTATTCTAACTCTATTTTTTTCAAAAGTATAAAACATATGAACAGTTGGCTCTACACTTAAAAAAATAGAAATGTGCCTATAATCTCAGTTTTTCATATGCCAGAAGACTTGGATGCAGGCTGCAGACGCTGTGATTTCAGGTGGTTTAGTAAGGGTTTATGTTTGGTCCATCTTTCTTCTCTGTCTGAACACACCTTCTCTCATCATTATCCTTGCTTCATATTGTGGACTAAGCTAAGGAATTTCACTGGAATAATTCTCTGGGATGCACTGAAACCCTAATATCTCATTTTAAGGGCCACTTAAACAGGTGTTTAACAGGGATGAGAAAGTATTCAAGCATCTTGGAAAAATCCTGAGGAGATTGTTGTCTTCATCCCTGAAATCTGAACCTTCAAGGAAAATGTTCACTGCAAAGCAAATGTAAAGACTGCTGAGGTGCTTTGATGCAGTGTGTGCCTTGGCCTTTCTCCTCCCATCACTGTTTTGCTGCTAGACAATGTTATGCCTTGGCTTTTTCAAACACGGATTTTCCAAGTGTCTCAAGTATCACCTGGAGTATTCTCCTAAAATCACTCCTAACACTCCTGTCCTGAGTAGAACACAATATTTCTCCCATTGAAAGATCATAAATTTCTCTAATTCCCTTGGACTTGGGGGTCTGCAGTTTGCTCCACAATGACACTTGGGCATAGTTTTGCTCCAAATGTAGTCATTGGGGAAGACTATTGGGTTCATCTCCAGCCTAACCCAGCTGGTCCTCTGGCATTTCACTCTCAAAGCAAACTTCACCGAGGGAAGTAAGTTAATTTTGAACTGCATGTTTCAGTATTTCCAGCTCTTGGCTGAAGTCAGAATTTCAAAGAATCATAGAATCACAGAATAGCTGGTCTCTGAAGGCATCCACAAAGGCCATCTAGTCCAACCCCCTGCAGTAAGCAGGGACATCTTCCACTGGACCAGGTTGCTCAGAGCCTCATCCAACCTCATCTTGAAAGTTTCCAGGGATAGGGCATTTATCACCCCTCTGAGCAACCTGTTCCAGCGGTTCAGCACTTTCACCATCAAAAATTTCTTCCTTATACCTAATCAGAATCTCTCTTCTTTTAGGGCAGATTTCTTCAGAGCTTTGTATTTCCTAAGGGAGAATAAAAATCACCTCAGTGACAGCACAGGCTTGATATGGAGAGGCTTCAGAGGAGCCTCAGGTGCAGCTGAGATGCTGCCCATGGACATCAGAGGTAAAGGCATTACTCCAGGAATTAATCTGGCCCCTGAGCAGACTGTAGGATGCTGGCACCAACCCGCTCCAGGCTGGGAGATGGTTTCCACTGGGACACTGAGAGCTGTAGCTCCCAGCTGATCCCTATATTTGGGCCCAGCAAGAAATGCAGGGCCTCAGAGAAGCAGCAGCTAGAGCATTGTAACCACAGTGACAGCAGTTTGTCAGAGACTTGTCCCCACTGCTGGGTGAAGCTGAGCTGAAAGCTGAGGTGAGGGTCCAGCTGTTCCCTGGAGTTGGGACAGCCCTGGCCAAGTAGGGGAGGCTGTGCCAGAGCTGTTCCTTTGTCTCCCTCACCCTTCCCACAGGTCCTGTGTCTGTCCCAGCATGGATGCTGAGCAGGGGCAAGTGGAAGCACTCAGCCAAGCACTGAGTATTTGATGCTGCTGCCCGATTGATTTTAAGCTGTGCTTGCTTGGCAGCACCCCCAGGACCGGTTACGTAAGATTGGACGTGTTTGTTTCCTGCTTGCAAACCCCTCGTGTGCTGGTAACAGCTGAAGAGCCTGCATTGAAAACTGGAGCTGCAGCCCTGCTTGGCTCACACTGCCAGCTCTGCCCTCCACCCCCAGGGCCCATGGTGGGACAGCAGTGTCACTGTCCCCAGCAGTGAGACACTGTGGTGAGCAGTGGCCAAGTCTCAACTGCTCAGCTGCCCTCCTTCCTGCCAAAGCTGGCTCGAGCAAGGGACATCTGTGTGTCCATACTTGTGTTTGTGGCCTCTCAATGTCTTCTTGGGTGTTTCCCTACTTCAGGGGGCTGGTGCTCACTTGCTTTTCAAGGGGCAGGTACTCCACTCCCCCAGGACTGGGTGAGAAAAAACATTGCATCCTCTTGGGATTTCAGAGACCTGCTGTTGCAGGAATCTTTAAAATCGCCTTCACATGTGGTGTGGAGTGTTTCAAGCCTGTTTGTACTCAAAATGATGTTCAGTTGGGAAAAAAAAAGGCTAGGTGGAGAAAAATCCTTCAAAGATCCCTTGTCAATACCACACAACTTCATTGTTTTAAGTTATGCCTAATTATCTACGATAACACAGAAGGAGAGAGACAAACTATGCAACCCTGGTGAGATCAGATGTTGTCTTGCCAGATTTTCAGAATGAGCCTCTGAGGAGTCTCAGAAAAGAGAAAGGATGGCACAGCAAACACTGCTGAGTTGCAAAACAGCAGCTTTGATATGTGAGACGGGAAAAGCTTCTTTTCTGGGGGAAGACAGTGTACTTTTTATTGCACTTTTTCACAGTCCATTCAAAAGGTGAGGGAGCAACCACTACAGCCAGCAGCATGGGCCAGCATCTCAGCTGCAGTGGATGACAGAGTTTGTCAACCACTCCTCGGGGTACAGCTGCTTGCTCTTCCCAGAATTCTGCCAGGAGAAATGTCCTGGCCAGACAGAGATGTTGGCAGCTCTCAGCCCTTTGCACAGCTGTAAGGAGGAAACAACAGAGCTTTCCCAGCCCCTGCAGTGGCCTACAGCACCCTCTGTGCATTTCTTAGAGGTTTCTAGTCACAGTCCCATCGGAGCTATGGAGAAACCTGTGGGCAGTGGAAGTTTTGCTCCTGACCTGCCCATCTGCCTTCTGTCATTACCAGTCTGCTTGTACCCTGGCAAGAAGAACTCCAAAGAACAACTGTTTCCTGCTGGTGATGTGAGATGCTATTAATTTGTGCCAT
This sequence comes from Hypocryptadius cinnamomeus, assembly GCA_013400635.1. Taxonomy (NCBI): domain Eukaryota; kingdom Metazoa; phylum Chordata; class Aves; order Passeriformes; family Zosteropidae; genus Hypocryptadius; species Hypocryptadius cinnamomeus. The sequence goes on along the minus strand of VYZP01041971.1, from coordinate 17,887 downwards.
GCTGGAGCTGGAAGCTCCCTGGCACGCTGTAAATTTGTAATGGGCTGCTATCTCTAAGGGGAACCTGACTGGGCAGCTGCAATCTGATGGCACTGCCTAAAGGGAGACGAGGAAGGGCCAACTCTTTCTCTTGGTGAGAGAGCTTTGACTGTTTAGGAGATGATGAGGAGCATGGGGAGGCTTCTTAAACTTTTCTCAATAGCTCATTTCAGTAATTGAGACTAGTACTAGCTGCATGCTTAAGCAGACCATCAATCTCAGCTCTGTATGCCACCAAATTACTGGCAAAAGGGGAGAAGATGGGCTAAGCTTGACTAATAAATCTGCCCTAATCATCACATTAAGGGTTATCTTCATGGGACTGCTGTTATAAATCTGGTTATAAAGAAGATACTAAATAAGGAGCATTGGGGGGAATCTTATCCATGTCAGGAAGTATTTTCTGAGTTGTCTCAGTATGCAAAGAAAGGCTGGGCTAAATGGATCTGTTGAAACATTTCTGTAGGCAGAAAAGTCATTTTCTCAGAACTCGAAAATTTTCCCACCCCATTTGTGTTCCTCTTTTATTTTTACTTCATATGCTGTGTTTAGCAATAAAGATTTTTCAGTCAGTTTATTTCCAAACCAGTTCTTTCTAATGTTTGCTCTTTAGGGGGCTCAGTCTTTCAGCTCTCTTGGTCCCCAGCTTGTGGCTGAGGGTCACGGGATAGCAGAGTCTTCAGCACTTCTCTGGGAGGTGATTAACCCCACTAAAAAAAAATAAAAAATAAAAAGAAAAAAAAGAAAAAAAAAATCATTGTTTAGAAGTAAGAGGGACCCTAGAATAAAAAGAATTCATATTTAAACATCTGAGTTGTACTGACTGGAAGATCAGGTGATGCCTTCTGCTCTCCAGGGGCCACATTAGAGATCTGGCCAAGTCCACCAACTCTGTGTGGTGGTCCAGTGAACAGAGCCCCAGGTGTCTCTTTGGGCCCTGCAGGCATGGGGATGGCAACTTCTCTCAGCCCAAAACTTGCTCTGAATTATCTTCCAGGTGCACCAAGGTGGGTTTGGCTTGGGTGCCTCAGTACCAGCCTAGGAAGGTTCTTCCAGCTCTTTTCCAACTCCTGGTCCTCCTACCCTCTGGAATGACTTGGAGGAGAAATGAGGGAAAGCTATTAGCCTCATAAAGCTGTTCCCTTCACACTCATTTTTTTAGACATACACTGTTGGATTTTTGTATTAAGAGGGTTTGAAAAGCTATTCACACACACAATAAAAATCTGGAATAAAACCATCTCCAAAGAATGCATTTTGCATGCTTTCCACTAAGACAGCAGGATCTGTACTTAGCTGCAGGACCTGTCTGGCATTGCCTCCAGCAGCATCTGCCCCAGGTAGATGCCTGGAGCAAGAGCTGCTGACTGACAGGAGCAGCCAGGAGAGCTGGAGAGGGTGCTGTGACTGCAGAGCTGCTGGATGGGGCTGATGAGAGTCACCTCACAGAGGGGTCAAATAGATAAATATTCAAATTTTATTAATATTCTATTTGATTAGTAATCAAATAGATTAGCTATTTCAATTGCATATGAAGACGCAACTTACTTTTTTTCTTTTTATGTTTTAGGCAATAGATATGCCAGGGAAAGTAGCCTGATTGCATGAACTGGACTCATCCCAGAGGAATGGAAGGGGCAAAAGAGGTTTGCTGTATTGTGGGGTGGAAGCAGTAAACACAAGGGCAAGTGGGATATGTCAGAAAAAAACAACAGAACGTCATAAAGTAATGTTCTTGGGAGGATTCTGGAAAACAGGGAGTTTTACTCAGTCTGTATTTTTTTGGAAACTTAGTAAACAAGGTCCCTCTACAAAGATCCCTCATAAAATCAAAAAATGGTTTGACTCCCCAGCACAAAATTCCAGACACTTCCCCTTATCATGGCTTTGACATATTCCCAAGCAACAGCATGAGGGGTGAAAAGAGAATTTAGTGGGGCCAGGGCACTGCCATTTACCCTCTGGGCATGGCCCCTGCTTAGTTATTGTCCTCTTGCCTTTATGAACATCTTTGCACCTGCTAAAATTGTTCAGATTTGCCCATTTTTTCTTACAATTCTGTGTGCCCCATGGGACAGAGTCTTCAAAAGGCAAAGGAAAGACCAGGGGTAAACAGCATCCTGCCTTTTATCAAAACCTTTCTTTTATTTGGAATTCTTGTATACACCTCCTGAACAGTGCAGAATTAAACATCCCATCTTACAGGTTGGCTTTAATTTTCATCTAATTTACTTGTGATCGTACAACTTCTCTTTTATTTCCAGTGCAGTGTGTCCTGAATGCACCAGTTTTATTAGTATGGCCTGCTCACACAACCTCACAGTCTGCTGCTCATCTTTGTCCTGAAGAATTTCATGTTCACAGTCTGTTTCTTGTGGCACCAATAAAAACCCCTCTTCTTCCTTTCTCAGAGAAAGGATGTTTTGTTTTCCACCTTCTTCTTGAGAATTAAAGGGGAAAAAAAAAAAGAGAAAGGGGGAAATATACAAATTCTCCTTATGACATTCTCTTTTCCCAACAGTTCCATCACTGTGTGCCGCATTTGTTGTCTTTCTAATGTATCCCTGCAGCAGGATTTTGCATCTCCACCAAAGTTTTGGCCTGTCAGCTCCCCACTGTTTATGCAGTTATCATTAAACGTTCCTGTCATATCCAAACCTTGTTGTTTTTTTCTCTTCATCTTTGCCAGCACTCTGTAACCCGCTCTCACCTCGGCACAGGGCCATTAACACACAGAGCACGGCTGCTGTTGTTCTTCTCATTATTACCATAATGGCTCAGGCCGGAGGAGAGGAGCAGCTTTAGGCACTGTGCAAACAACAGACAATCCCTGACAAAAAGAGAGAGCTCTAGTGTTGTTCAAAATAATCGTGAAATCATTCCTGTGAGTATCCCCACTCTTCCTTTAAAATATTCATTTCTAGCCATTGGAAAGCTACTATTAAATGCAATGTGTTATCCTTCTGGTTTTTTTGACAGTGTTCTGGGTACAGAGACAAAGGGGTGGAGCTTTTAGCCCTGTCTATTCTATACCACACACTCTCTTCAGAAAGTGTTTTTATTTGTTTGGTGGTGAATACCCACCTTTTGTGGGTAAAAATCTCTCTGTCTTTTCTGCACTCTTTTATGAATATTCTTGTGGTTGTTGTGATTTTTTCAGTACATTTGGGTTCCGACCTAGTGTTCCTCCATTATCAGAAGAGGTGGGGGGGAAAGGGGAGCAGCCTTGAGTGGGTTTAATTTCTCAGCTGGGTTTTAAACCAGCCCACAGAGCTGACTGTTGTGCACTATTCCTTCCTCAACACCTCACTTTCCAGCCACTTCTAGTAATGGCACTGGAGCCACGACAGGTAATCCCCACAACTCTTCCCTTGCACTGTTTCCCTTTCTCCTTGATTCATTTGGGGGATTGTCCATATTGAGCTATTCTACGGAAGTTTGGGTCGACCACTGTGGCATAGAGGAGCAAGATTTGGGGCCTTGGATGGTAGTGTAACATTGGGCTGGCCAGAACAGACCTACAGGATCAGAAATAAATCATGAAACAGGAGGGAGCATGGCAGGAGGGTGGAACCAGATGCTCTTTATGGTCCCTTCCAGCCCAGACCATTTTTTACAGTGGTTCTGTGATTTCCCAGTGTGGGAGCTGGAGGACAGCAGTGGAGGTGAGACCTCCCTGGCTCTCAGAGCTGCAGACACCAGAGCAGGATCTCCTGGTCTTGGACAGCAGGAGATCCCTCCATGCCTCCCCACATCCCTGCTTCATCCTCCTTCTGCAACACATCACCCACCTACAGAGCAGGCTAAAGAAGTCTTAAGAGTCTTTTCCACCCTAAACAATTCTTTGATTCTGTGATGGTATGATAATGGATATCCAGGAAGGTCCCCAGACTCTCCTTTCCCCTGGTAATAATTCTGGGAGGTTTTTGAAGCTGTTTGAGTTTATTGTCTTGCAATTTAATATTTCTTTGAATAGGGATGGAACAAAGGGAGGGACACCATGGTGAGGGAACTTCAGGATGTGGAATTTTCAAAAACTGGGCTCTGTCTCTGGTTCAGGAGGTATTCTCTGGCCAAGACAGCGCTCTCCACATCCTTAGGATGACAATAATATTTCTGGCTGGTAGAGGAACCCTTAATTGATCAATATATGGAAGTCACTACATTAATGCAAAGTTATTTTCCCCAGAAAATAAAGAAAAGCTAAAAATAGCATAGTACATTTTGACAGAGCTTTTGTTATTTTCTTTTTATGTTCAGTTCCTTTGAGTCTGTCTTTTTTCTCGTCAGGAAAGCTTAATTACCATTTTCACTTTCATTTCATTACCGGGGCCAGGTTTTGGTGCTCTGTAGGCAGCCACTAATTGTTCAGCCCCCACATGAGATGAAGGCTTCTTGGTGCAAGGAGCACTGCAGGTATGGATGGAACACACCCTGCTCTGGATGGAGGCAGGGAATTAGAAAACTTTTCATGGCAAAGCAGAGCTCTAGGATCCCAACCATAAAGAAAGGCAAAGGCTTGCTGAGGTAGCTTTCCCTAGTTTTTAATGCTATCAAGTTGGACCGAAGCTCTTAAACTGCTTTGGTTTTCTATTGAAGTAATCCTGGGGTTGAAAAAGTGTCCTTAGGTCTGTGTCCCCAAGCTGCTGGATGCCCATTTCCATAGGTTCCCATTAGTGTGCCTAGCAGAGAGGCTGCATGGAGGCAGGGAAGAAGCTGAGTAAGGAAACTCAACCTCCAGGTGCTCCTCAATGGAGCATGAGAGTGACCAGCTGTAGAGGGCAAACAGAAAACATCAAGTTCTCCATCCTCCTCCCACTTTTTTTTTTTTTTGAAGTATATAAATATTATATAAAATTATATCTAAATAAATTTTGTATACTTAATATCAAAATTATACAGATATATTTTATCACATTTTTATAATGTTATGTGAATTTTACATACAAAATTTCTGAAGGTCTGTGAGGGTTTCAGTGGCAGAGGAGGTATTTGGCGAACAGGACTGGAGGAGGAAGAGGAGGAACAGAAACAGGAGCAGGAAGAGCAGAAGGTCTGCTTCTTCCTCCTGCCATCCTGCTTTCCATGTTCCTTCTCACCAGATGGGCTCCAAGTGTGGGGCACACCTGGTACCTTGCTAACACTGCCTCTATCAGTAGCAGATTCAGAAGTAAGGTAACAGGCTTGAAATTTATGAGGATGGACATGTGCCTCGGCTCCCCTCCTCTGGCTGGGAGGAGAATCCAGGGTGGAGTTACCTGTTAAATCTAAATAAGCAACGCCGGGAGGGAAGCCCGAGCTCTATACACTGGATATCAGCATTAACACTTCTCCCTGTCATGGCCCATATTTCCAAGCAGCAGCATGAGGGACGAAAAGAGAATTTAGTGGGGCCAGGGCAGTGCCATTTACCCTTTGGGCATGGCCCCTGCTTATTTACACAGTGCTAGGGGCTGCCAGGAGCATAACGATGGTCAGACTCAGCAGACAGCCCTTATTTCAGCATTTGAGACAATCTCTCCAAGTTTGTTGCAGCAAGCACCTCTTGACTTGGAAGTACCAAACATCTTTGGCAAAGACCTGAGATCAAGGGGGTTTTGGGGGTGGGATGTGCCTTCCCTTCATTTTCTTGTCAACATTGCCCCACGGCAGTGTTGGCAGTGGAAGCTGTGAGCAGTGGGATGAACGATCTGTCTTCATCTGGCAAACAACACCATGAAAGTTTTAACAGCACCATTAACAATTATGCACGGGCTGATTACTCTGTGCTGAAGAAGCTGTGTGGAGCAGGATTGTCTGCATGTGAATTCCTCAGGTTTGAATCTCTGTGGCTGAGCATTGTTCTGCACACAGAAAGGCTGAAAACTTTGCTCCCTCCAAGCTCCTGCAGCAGGTTTGGTGATAGGGGAGCATATTAATGCTGCCACCTGGTATTCCTGACACATCTTAGGGCTCATATTGCAGTACAAAACTCCCTGGGGAGAGAATGGATGAATGGGCAGATAAAAATGATCAAGGAATCTGTAATTCACATGTTTGAAGCAAGGTTCTTATTTTGCTCACCTTGTTCTCTGCTAGGCATTTGTAAAGATAATTCTTTCTGAAAATGGAACCTCCTTTGACATTTCTGAAAGCTCCCACACCCAGAGCTTGCTCTATTCCTTGGCTTTTAGAGGCAACCAGAGCAATGCTACAAAGGAATGAAATCCCACAGATCTTTAGATCTCTCCAGTGACCAGCGCTTTAAACCTAAAAGCCCCTTGGACTAGATATAAATGCTTTTGTCTTATCCCAAAATTAGCTTCTGCAAGAACAGAAGATGAAGTGTTTGTTCAAGCACTGGTGCCTCTTACAGTGATGATATCAATTAATTTGATGACATAAATTAGTTTCTAGCACACGTGTGGCTCTGCTACCTGCTGAAGCTCTGACAGAAGCTGGGTGCAGCCTACCTGAAACAGGTGGAGAAATTCTTAGCTCCTAATTCTTCAGGGACAAATAACAGTGCTTCTCTCAGTGCCTTTAGCTGTGTGACTCCCAGTACTAGGCTTGAGTCTGATTTTATCTCAGCTTGGGGGTGAAACCAAAAACTGCTCAGTATTTCCAGAGCATAAATCCAGCAGCGTGGTTGGGAACACCTCTGCGATTGCAGCGTCAGTTTTTGAAAAGAAGGAATTCTTCTGGTGGGTTTTTCTTTTCTGCCTAAGTGTTTTGTTTACTGTTTATTTGGGTTTTCTTTGTTTTCTGATTTTTAAATTTTTTTTCTATGAAGATAGCTAAGGAACTCTTTGAACTACTGCCCTCAATATGGCTTTCCAAAACTGCAGCATGAACTAGGTTCTGGAGTGTGGTTTTCACCCTTGACCCTCAGAGCTGCTCTTAACCACCTCTGGCAGCATTTGCTTTGACTTTTGTATGTTCAGGATCAAACTCAGAAGCAAGATAAAGAAGATGTAGACTATCTTTTGTGAAGTAGAGCCTTCTAGAATACCTCCCTCCCAACAGCCTGGGTGTTATAAAAGAGAGGTGAACCAAAGTAAGACTGAAGTAGGAATTGGAAGAAGTGAATGTGGATTTTCCAAGCCTCTGGCAGTGGAAGCAGCAGGTTCTGCATATTTATTGATTACCACGTGCTGCACATCTTAGGAGGGGGGATTCAGAGCTTAAGGTGGGCATATTTATTGTGTCTGGTTCAGAAGTCAGCATGAATAAATATGAAGCAGTGGAATGCAATTGGACTGCTGACAAGTTATTTTGACTTGCTTACATGCAAGAGGAGGGAGAGAAGAAAGGAGGGAAGGAGGGAGAGAAAAAAGGGAGGGAGGGAGTCAGGCTGGGCTATGAGCTCTGCACAGGGACAGAGGGGCTGAGGGCTTGGTGAAGAGTACATTGGAAGGGACACAGAAGGATCTTCAAGTCCAACTCTTAAGTGAATGGCCCATATGGGACTGAACCCACGATCTTGACATTATTAGCACCCTGCTCTGACCAGCTTTTCAGGGTCATTTGTCACTCTAATGTGTCACTCTAATGTGCCTAAATCAGGCTCTGGATCCATGGGAAGCCTTGGTAATTACTTTTACTACTTTTAGTTTGTTTTCTTTTGGCATCTTTTTGGCATGAAAATAAATTCTAAAACACCTGTCCATACAGGAAAGTTGTAAAGGAGTAAATTTTTTTTTTTTTTGCATTTTGTCTAACATGAAGAAAAAGAGTCCTTCCATTTGGATTACATACACAATGTACGGGCTTTCATTCTGCTCTGGAAGGATTTGCTTGGGGAATACAAAATATTACATACCAATTGCTTGAGATAAATTTAATCCTCTCCCCAGCAGCAGCATTAGGGGCCTAATTTGGATTTACAGCAAAGCCTAGATAGCAATTTCTTTTAGTGCAGCAGTGTAAACAGTCCCTCATGTGAATGAGAATCAGAACCATTGTGGCCCCAAAGGTATCAGAGGACATTTGTGAGAGCTAAGAATTTAATTCCCTAACATCTTCATTTTCTTAAGGATGTGTGGGGGTGTTCTTGTCACATCTGAAGTTGGACAAAAGAGCCCCAGGACACTTCAAATCGGTGACTAGGAAGAGGAGTGGGGGTGTCTGGAGTCCTAAGGCTCTTTCAGGGAATTGGAGGCAGTGACTTTTAGGAGGCAGGATCTCCAGGATCCCTGCCCCATGCCCAGCTGCCTTTAGTGGATCCATAAGACAAGGTCTGTGGGAAGTTGCAGCTTCCAGGAAAAAATGAACTTTTGTGCAGTGAAAAAGAAACATCTCCATGGGATTTGCCACTCCCTTTCTAAACATATGTGCAAAGCCCACGGGCCACCACCTCCCTGATCCTGCCTGTGGCAGGCTCCAGTGCCTGCAGGACCAAGCCCTGAGCTCTGCTCTGCTGTGCTGGGAGTAGCCAGGCTCTGAGGACGTTCTGGAGGCAAGACTTGTCAGGGAAGGTAATATTTTTTATGGGAGCAATTCGCAGAGGTGAATAAAAGGGACAAGCTTTTAGAGCTCCCAGGTCCTTCTTCATGTCTGAAAAAGAGCAGCAAGAAACAAGCCAGGGAAGTGCAACTCATAACTCTGGACACTGAACATCAGGGCCTCGATAGAGACGTTGTTTTTACAGCACTTTATAATTCTTATCCCCTCCTCTCAGCTTACAGCTTCTTGCTAAACCAGCAATAAATTACATGCTGCTTTCATTTTCTCTCTCCCTCTCTTTCCCAGAGGACTGAATGACTTCTTTACTTCTCCTCATGCTAAAAATGTTCCTCCTCCACTTCCTGGGTACCAAATACCTTTCCTCACCCAAGGTGCCACCAAGTTAATGAATCAAATTAAAGCCTAAAATTAAATTGAGCAGTTATTCTCAGTTTGTACTTAGTGCTGCAGCTTGCATTTATAACCTAGACCCAAAGACAGGGAGGTGTGTGTTCCTGAAAATCAGCTTGTTTCACACTGAATACATCAATTGCTTTAATAAAATGTACTATGCTTAAATTGACTTTGTGCCACCCAAATAAAGCAGGCAGAATTCCCATGGTGATGGAGAACTGGCAGCCACACTTGGAAGTTTTTCTGGCAGCATAGAGCTGCTCTATGATTTTTGGGTCTGTGGGGTTTTGGTGAGGGTGATCACCTCCTGGGGGGGCTGTGAGTTAGTCCTGCACTGCCAACAACATGTGCAGAGGGTCTCATTTCCAAATTTGGTCACTTTTTACCAGAAATTTTAATACCAGAACTGTTAATTTGGATACTTCCTTCAGTAGATCCATTTTGATTTTTTTTTTTTTCCTTCAAAGCAACCTTCTAGGGACAAATTTAGCTCTGTGTGTTTAAAATAAATAAAGAGCACTTAATGTGAAGAGTCACCACCTTATTTCAGTTAAGTCAAATATCTCAGCTCACTGAAAATACTTGAGGGAGCATGAAGTTTCATTTCAGAAATCTTAAAAATATTTCTACAATTATTATTTTGGTTTAGCTACTGAACTGGAAAAATTATTTTTTTGTACAGCTCTGATTAAGGCAGAAAGAAACTTATTTAAGTACTTTGATTAATTATGCCTCTATTCCCAGCTGAACAGAAGTGGGAATTCCAAGTCAAAAGAAAGTATTCCTTCTCTTTTCTTCACCACTTTGGTAAAAGGCTTTGAATATGCATGTGTTCCCTTCCACTAGGGTAAGGCTTCTGAATCCTGCTGGGAGCTGCTTCATGACATTAAAGTCATTTACATTTTGTCTGTCCCATGCCTACTAGCCAGGTTTCAGTAGTATATTAATATTAAACAAAAATAATTGCACTGCTTTTCCACGCTCACCCTGTGGCTTCCCACACCTCTTGCCCTCGTTCGTAAATGTTTCATTGGTGTTGGGCTGCCTGGGAGTCTGGAACAAGGGAGAGGGAAGTGAAGGGTGCAGATTTGAATACTGATAAGAGTTCAGCTGAAAATTGCAATGTTTTGGTTAATAACAGAAGTGATTCTCCTTGGAAAGGTGCCCTGTGCTGCTCTTTCCCCTGCTGTGGTGGCAGGTCCTCTGCTGCAGCCTCCTGTCCTGTGCCAAAGGGACAGGAGGGAATCTCTCAGAGATGTGCAGCACACATGGGATGGGAGCAGGGGTGCCTGGGAAGTTCTTTTTGGGGATGGAAGGAAGAATCAAAATTCAAGAAATGCAGATGGAAGAGCTCTGCCCAGCTGTTGGCACATCTGGCTGTGCTCCAGTTGTTTGGCCTGCAGGCACTGGGGCTGTCAGGGAAACGAGAGTCCATTTCTCATGCAGGAATGCTAAAGCTCTGTTTGCCTCCTCCACTGTCTTTAAAACACATCTCAAATGACAAATGGCCAATCGATACAGGTATGACTTTCTATTTTTTTTTTTTCTAAAACATTGATCAATAGATGTTGCAGCTGTCTGCTGTCAAAGATGTGATTCGCTGTGACTCTTACAAAAGCTGAACCATTCTGAACCATTTCTGTTCTCCTTAAACAGCATTTGAATTTCTCCTGAAGCAGCTGATCAATGCTTGACCATTTCTCACAACTGGAGTTTTTTCACAAAGTGTCTTAAAGCCCTGCACTCCCTTCTGGCCCCAATCTCAGTGATATTCCTGCATGTGCACAATTCTACATTTTTAGTGACTGGATCCAGATTCAGAGAGGAATCTGGATCCAGAGGATCCAGAGGAGCAGGCTGTTGTCACAGAGATCTGAGAGAGAGAAGAGAGCTGTCACAGAAAGAAACACATTATTATGGCTTTTGTTTTCAGCACTGACTGGCCAAAACTCTTTGGGTGGCATGAAAGAGCATCACCAGCTGCTTACACCCCTCAGTGCCTGTGGAACCTTGCCAGGAGAGCAAATTCCCTGCTTACTGTCAGGCAGTTCTGCTGCTTTAACACTTACAGGAGCAGGAATTGCATCTTTTCCTTGAGGTGGTTGAAAACAGGCATTGATAAGTACTTGGCAAGAAGAATGCCACTTTATTTTCTGGACATGATTGATAGAGGGTGGCTGCAATAAGCCTTGGCTCTCCTCAAAGAGAGATGTTCCTCCATGAGAGAAATGCAGTGAAGCAGAGGTAACAGAATGACAGACAGAGGTGGGTGTCCTGTGTGAGCAGCTCACAAATCCTCCTGATCCACCCTTTTCACCTGCCAGACAAATTGCAATTGTCAGGCACCAGGCAAAAATGACATTTAGTGACACTGAGCACCTGTAGCCCCCCTCTCACACAAGAGGTGACAAGAAAACCACAGACTTGCAGTGCTTCATTTCATCCCTGGCAGGGATTTGGCCCCACAGTCCTGTCTTCCCTTCCAGAAAAAAAAAAAACAAAAGATGAGGTGCTGTGGTTTTAATTGAGGAGCTCAAGAAACAGGCCACTAACAAATATCCCATATGGAAACAGGATCTCTTATCCACAATAAAAAACTTCACCACTAGACCCCATACCCTTTCCTCCCCACTCCCTCAGGGCAGGGGAGGAAATGCTGATGGATTCAGGTGGAGTGAGTGGCTGGGTATAAATGCACAAATCCTTTAAACAGTTGAGGAAATGGCCCCATGTGGTACCTTTTTATAAATGTGTAGTGGTCCTGCATATCATTAAATGAGTATATTTTAGCAATTTCACTTTTGAAGGCTCCAACAATGGCCACTGTGACAATTTGCACCACTGAGGATTTTGCACCTGAGCATTTTGTACCACTCAGGAGCAGGCTGACCCAGCCTGAGATGTACTTCATGTTTCTGCTGGTCTGCTTCCTATCTCAGAGCTGGGAAAGTAAACAGGCTGAAGAGTGAATAGACAAATAATTCTGAATTTGGTACTGATCCCTCTGGGTCTTTGTGCTGGTGAGGCACAGATGGGCTGACAGACAATTTCAGGTTCAGCACTGATCTCTGCAGACCTCCATAAGCTAAATAAATAATTCCAGTTTCTCTGCTGATACCCCTGAGTAAACAGATAGATTCGCTTTCTGGCCCAGTCCCTCCAGCAGGCCAGGGGATAAGCAAACAGAGGCACAATTCAGGTCCTGCTGTGAACTCTCACGTCCTTCCAAATTTAGATTTTGGATGTGAGCAGATCTTGCTCTTCACCCCCTCCCTTTGCTGAAGTGGGGTTACAACTTCAGCTGTCAAGTTTGATTTTAAAAACTCAACTTTGTCTCGTCTTGTACTAATGTAAATCAACCATGCTGAGAATGATTATCTTTATTTTGAGAACTGTTAGTTTTTTGAAAGGTCTGGTTGAAAATGGAACCCACATCTCCTCTATTACTTCTGGCCCTCATTTAAGAATGCTTAGAAACAATAACATTGTGTACTTGCAACAATTCCCCCTTTTATTAACACCCAAATACAGTGATGCTAATAATACGAGACATCAGATTCAGTTTCCTATTTTGGGATTTCTTTCTGGTTTTTTTTTTCCCTAGCCTCTTTCCTTTGATGCTGGGGAGGAAATCCCTGACTCTTGCTCCAGCCTCAGCCCATCTTTACAATCCTAGATGTGAAGTCCCAGATCTGAATCTGCCTCCTTGTCCCTCAGAGCTTGGCTCAGGACAGTTTATGACTGAGGGGTCCCAACAGCCTCCCTGGAGCTGTAATCTGCTCCTACTGCCCCTTTTTTTATTCTTTTATGTTTTCTTAAAGAATATCTGTTCTCTTCTAAAATAGCTAGTGAAAAATAGTTAATTAAGTGAAAAAAATCCAGATTCTTTTGCCCTAAGACTGTGGGATCTGTGATGACCACTGCACACTGCAATTTGACCTTATGCCACTTCCTTTTTTTTTTTTTTTTTCTGGGAGGCATTCCCTGTGTACATTTATCAGTGTGCTTTTGGGAGAGAAAATAATGAGTAAGACGGAGTTGAAGTACACAGTACTTTCTGGGATGTTTCTCGACATCCTGACTCAGGTAGTCTTGGTTCAAGAAGTTAATTTATTATTGAAAATTGTTTATTTATTTATTATGTACTGGTTATTTATTAACCAGTTATTAATTAAGATATTAGTTTAACCAGTTTTTAATTGAAAAATAAATATCTAGAAAAGGTGAGGTCTTTTCTGTATCTTCTGGATTTGTGGCATCCAAGGAACCTCCTTTTCCTGCCTGATTCCCAAGGCTTAGCTCTGTCCTATCCTGACTCTAGGGACTGGGTCTTTATGAGAGAGACAAACAATCAGATGAGTTTATTACATGCCAGTGATGCAGTGAAATTCAATTAATTTGTTTGCTCTGCTTCCCAGAATGAGAAATAGACACGACATAAATGTGAATGATGCCACCACTCTGGTTCCCTGTCAGCAGATAAATGCAATCTGAGGAGGTTTCCAGGTCACACCTTGCACACCCCTGGGTTCTGTGATGCTGCAGAGGGTGGGAGAACACTCCCCCAAGCAGAGGGAGGACACTCCACCTTCCCTGGCAGAGCTGGGTGTGCACAGCTTGGATGGAGAGGTTACCCTTGTGTCCTGAGGAAACCTGCAGGAGGGACCAGGAATGGAAAGTCAGAAAGCTGCTGAGGGTTCTGGCAAGTTTAGCAGGATGAGACCCTGGTGTGTTACTGATGGGAGGGGGCAGGGCAGTGGGAATTCAAAAAGATAATCCCAGGAGGAGTGGAGTGGGAAAGGTCATCACTGAAATGGTTTTACTCCAGCTGTCAAATTCTCCTCAATAAAGAGTATCTAATAGCTTTTTCCCAGAGGAGTGGAAATCTCTGTTCTTATATTCATCCTAAAGAGGACAGCTTGATAGCTTTGAGAATTGGCAGGCTGTGACTTGAAGGTATTTGGTACAATTGAAACACTAAGTCCATCTGCAGTCCATTAAGTGCCACAAATGCTGGAAGTCAGTCCAAGGTAAAAGTTCCTTTTCTCTTTTGTTCAGGTTCTTTTGTAAGAGAGAAAGTGGTGCTGGCACCAGGAATTTCCTCCAGTTCTCTAGCTTTCCATCACATTTGCTGTTTTGTCTGCTGTTTGTTCCTTCTCTTTCTCTGTCCCACATATCACAGACCTTTTCCTGCTCATCAATGCTCCCCCATCCTTCTCCCTGGCCTCTAGGCATAACTTTCTCCTCATAACTGGGCATACCCACTGTGATTCATATCTGACCTCACTTTTTGGACTGTCCACAACACTTGGCATCTCCCATCTGTATTAAACAGGACACACACAAATGATTTTCCCCTGGCTCATCCATTGAAGAGGTGTTTATCTGTGCATCAGGGGCTTGTTCCTCCACTTCTTCACCTGAAATAGCAATAACACTGCAGGCTCTGGAGGCTTTGGAGCAGAGTGTGAGATTTGTTGGTTGAAGAGGAGGACAGAGAGAGAGAGAGAGATGACTGGCAGGGCATGGAAATGTGGGTGAGGATTGCCTGAATTTCCCTTAATTTTCAAATTGCAAAAGAAGCAACACATGAAGCCAAAAGGAGGTGGATGAAAAAACTGTCAGGACATAAACCTCACCCAGCATGGGTGGTGAAGATCCAGGTGCAGAATATTGTGAAAGCCATGTGCTTGTATGGTTTTCAAGGGAAGAAGGGAATTGATAGAGGAGAAATCCTTTCAGAGTGAGTAAATGCAGAAACTATTTATGGGCAAGGAGTCAGGCTTAAGGGGGCCTGAGACAGAGCCCCAGGAAAACTACAGCAGTTTGGAATATAATGAAATCTTTGGGAGTTTTCTGCTGGTACAGGGCTCACCTCCCAGGAGAGGGAAAAAGTTTGCAGGAAAATGGGGGTTCCTGGAAGATATTCCAGCACTGGCTCCAGACAAACCTTTTGTGGCTGTTAGGCCACAGCAAAAATCCAACAGTGTAATAGAGTAGTGGGGGAGAGGAGTGAACTGCTGTGATTTCAGCTGTCCAAGAAATTAACTTAGTGTAGACACTACAGTTCCAGGAAAGCTGTCAGCTAGCAATGAAAGCAAATAGGGATTTTGTTTAAAAAAAAAAAGTTCTCTCTTATCTGGGAGAGGAAATGCAATCAGTTTAGAAGAGAATGACAGAAGATCTTATTTATATCTGACCTCTAAAAGCCCTGGAGTACATTGACTAAGGAAGATTTAATTGTGTGCCAGCACGGCTGGTAGAGAGTTAAGAAATTTCACCTGGAGCTGGGAGAACTTCTACAGCAGATTAAAGATAAAGGGATAAAAAAAGAGAAAACAAGGAAGCAAGCAAGCAAAAAAATCCGTCAACTAAATCACCAGAAAGAAAAAACCCAAACACTTCTCTGACACTGTGTTTCTGGAACATATTTTAACAGTGTCATAACAGAAAATAAAGCACCCCCACAAACCTCCTGTGCTTTAATGAAATTACATGAAATGGTAATCATGGTATAGAGTAAATAGATAGGAGTGGGGACTGCCTAAACTGCTGGGGTTAGAAAGCTATATTTTATTGCTCTTGAACAGAGTATAAACTATCAGCAGTGACAATCCAAAGAGCACCGTGAAAAATGAAATTTTCTTGAATTAATTTCAAGGAATCTTGATTGAAATTAAACCCCAAAGTGCTGTGAGCAAGCTGTTGTGCTAGCCCAGGAAGCAGAATAGTTTGTGAGTGTTTTAAAAGTGATGAGTGAGTGTGACAGGATGCTTCAAACCAAAGGCCTTCTCCAAGCTGCAATCCAGCAGTGTATTTTAGACTGAATCTTGGGTATTACTTAAAGAGGGAAAACTGATATGGATTTGTTGATGCCAAGATACATCTTGAGGTCTTTGTGAACACAGACCTCAAGACACACAGCCAAATGCCGGCATCCGTTCTCCAGAAGAATGCAAGCAGCGGCTTCCTGCCCAAAGTTCTTGATTTGGGGCAGAAAGTAGTACTTACT
>VYZP01041966.1:41861-67721 GCA_013400635.1 Hypocryptadius cinnamomeus | reverse complement strand
ATTTTCATTGTATCTGTGTAGCTATAGGTTATTATTAAAAATAACTTCGCTAGTAAGTTTGGTATACCTGTCATTTATTTTTGTCCCACGATTTTTCATAAAAATTGTGTCAGGCATTGTGCAGAGGCATTTAAGAACATTTAAAGTAAGTTTCAAATAATAAGTAGTAAGTAGTGCTTTTGGAAAAATTAATTCAAACCTTAAATCTCTTAACTGGTAACCTAGTAAAAAAATTTGAAATATTTTCATAATTGTGTAAAGCAGGGACAAGAAAATCTGTCTTTGAGAAGTGGTTTTATTAATTTTATGAATGTGATTATATGTTGCTGCTGTCCAGTTACCAAGTGGTGTTTTATACATCCTTATTTGCTGTAAATGAAAGCATTGCACCCTAAATTATGGTCAGAGTGCTAACATGCAAAGCCCCCAAGTATGTGTCATTACAAGAAGTAGTGCAAAAAATATTTTCTCAAAATTTAGAGTGCTAAACACTTTAAGAGTAATTTTTTTCTGAAATATTGTTATTTAGATAGTTAAATGTCAGGAATTGGGTTTACCTCATTCAGTCCCAGGCTGTATTACAATACTTTGAGCGAAAAATTGGAAATCCAAAACCTTGAGAATCTGCTACCAGTTTTTGAAAATAGAGGAAGATACTTCTTTTCCTTGCTTGTCTGCATAGTTCTATGTATTGGATGATAACAATCATAAATTAAAATATTAAGAGGGAATACTTGCTGGAGGTTGCACTTGCCTATTGCCTCAAAAAATAGTTAATGTTCTGCTGTTTACACATTAATGTGAAGTGTGAATAAAGTGTTGTTTTTAAGGAAGTATAAAATCATTAGAAAGCATGAAGACTTTTGTCTTTAATGTGTACAATTCAATTTAGAAAGTAACTAAGGTATGAACTACATTACTTTTTCCCTATGAAATTATATTAATTTTTGGGGGTAGGGCAGGGAGAAATATAAATTAGAAATACTGATATCAAGTTCCAGTTTTAGGATGCAGTGTTGCACTCTATTAACAGAATGTGTAAGTGTTGATAGAATGTACTGTTTTGTCTTTTAGGGGGTTCAGTTGCTCATTTGTTAAGTAAATATGGAGCCTTCAAAGAATCGGTTATTATTAATTACACAGAACAACTTTTACGTGGCCTTTCTTACCTCCATGAGAATCAGATAATCCATAGAGATGTTAAAGGTGAGAATAACAGATAAATTCTTCCAGAACTCAGAAAGCAGTGTATGTTTTGGCCTGAGACCTGTTTGTTGTCTCAGATACCATCTCAGGAGTGGTATTTCTACTGGGTTTGTCTGATCATTTATAAGAAACTCTATTGCTGAAATTAATCAAAATGCTACTGAAATTAATCAAAATGTTTGTGGCAAGCTTGTGGCATTTGCTACCTGTACTAATAGTTTAGAAAAATTGTCTTTCTGAGTTGGTAAAAATAAGATAGAAAGTTTTACGTTCATTTAAGTAGCAGTTTTAAAACTACTGCTACTTAAATTAATGTAAATGTTTACGCTGAAATGATAGTAAAATCTGTGAACGAACCAAGATAAAGAGGCCAGATTTCTAGTGTGTGGAGATACTGTGATGAGTTTTCTTCCTTCATCCTAATTGAACATAAATACAGTTGTGCCCTGAGTAACATGTGAACTTAACTGGGAAATACCAGTCTTACTGAACTTTTCCCTTTAATGTCACTATAGCTGTCCATGAACTGGAGGTGTATTTATATAAGTAGAACATATTGATGGCAAATGTGTCTTTACTAATTCTTTTTGAAACAGTAAAACTTTAAATTGCTTGTAATTATCTTTAAAGCAACTCAGGGTTGCTTGATAATGAAATAACTTCAAATTTCATGAGGAGCTGCAGGCAATGAAAGCCTCCAGGACTTTGGGCCACCATTTTCTTCCATTATACTATCTCCAGGCGTTGTTCCAGAATCCTGTGTGTTTGCCCTACTTTGAAAATTTGCTTCCCTCTCGAAATCTCTCAAACAGCCTCAAGCTGTGTGTAGTATCATTCAGGCATAACAGAAAAGTGAGGTTATTAGACCGTATCCTTAATTTTTAGATTTCCTTGATACTGAGGTGGGGAATGTCAAACTGTTTTATAATTTTGAGGTGCAGGGAGGAAAAGTGTCGAGTGTCTGTTCATCCTTCTCCCTTTAATAGAAAGCCAACTAGTAGTATTTTTATTGTACTGTTGACAGGTGCCAATTTGCTAATTGACAGCACAGGTCATAGATTAAGAATTGCTGATTTTGGAGCTGCAGCCAGGTTGGCATCAAAAGGAACTGGTGCTGGGGAGTTTCAGGGACAGTTGTTGGGAACTATTGCATTTATGGCACCTGAGGTAAGAAACCGATTTTTAAAGTTATTTCAAAAAGTTTGTTTGAACTCTTTAAGGTAATTCATGTAGCCAAATAACAGAAAATTGCTGTATATGCAAATGTGTTTTAAATGCCTTTGTTCTAAAGATTAGGAATTATTCCAACATGCCGATGATAACATTTCTTTCTTGCTGTCATTGTTTCAAGTAGTTTGCTACAAGATACAGTTATCACAAGTGTTGTTACTAATGCCCAAATGACATTTGCTCAAAAACTAGCCATTGCAAGGTACTTTGCTTGCCACTTGGTGAAGTATTTTATTTACTACATCTCTAGACCTGTGTAAATCTTGTGGCATTTACATCCCTGGTCCCTCTCTTAGCCTGAAATGTTAATCAGAATACACTTGTTTGATAATGTGTTGAGGTTTACTTCTAAATGACTTAAAGCTAAGAGACTTTGAATTATATAATCTTATTTTTGGTGTCTTGTCTGTTCAGGTCCTGAGAGGTCAGCAATATGGAAGGAGCTGTGATGTGTGGAGCGTTGGCTGTGTTGTCATAGAAATGGCTTGTGCTAAACCTCCTTGGAATGCAGAGAAACACTCCAATCATCTTGCTCTGATATTTAAGGTAAGGTATTTTGTTATTACCGATACACTACAAAAGATGACAAGTAATCTTGTATACAGTGTTGTGAATTTTAGAGAAGTGTGCATGTAGCAGGGATTGTTGCAATAGTTGGGGTTTTTTTTCATGTTGGAGCTGTTAGTACAGGAGCAATACTGGTACCAATATAATCATACTTGCTTCTTTAAAAAAAAAAACAAAAAAAACAAAGAAACTGATACCAATAAAAAAAGATACTAATACATGATATTCAAAATCATTATAGAACGGTTTGTGTTGGAAAGGACCTTAAAGATAATCTAATTCTACCTTCCCCACCATGTGCTGGGGCATCTTCCACCAGGTTGCTCAGAAATGTCTGATCTAAGGCATAAAAATATCGTGTAACAGGCTAAAAAAAAAAAAAAAATTAGGAATAGAGTTGGTCTTAAATTAGGCAGAAGATTGGGATGTTAACTTTTTCTTACAATCGTATAAAATACAGAAGCTCTTTTTTCCATAAACCATTTGTGTAAGTATTCATATTTCACAGTGGGGAAAGTCCTTTTATAAAAACCTAATGTTCCACGATCAGGTTTTGCTGAAAGATATGTTCCATTATGCCATGCTATATATGATTTTTGCCCCTTCCTTTGCTTGCTAGATCATTCATCTTGGCATTCATGTTTCATAATAAAATCAGTTAGTTATATTTAATTCTAAAAGTCCAGTTGAACTGCAGGCATGAGTGAAGAAAATACTGCTGCAAGTAAAGGAAGTGTTTGCATAAAACAGACACTCCACAGCAGTACTCAGGTACGTTCTAAGTAAAATCACTTGTACTAAGAGATGTAATTGTCTTGGTTCTGCATTGCTGTGAATGTGGTGGTGCCACTCTAGTGTTCCCAGTCATCCTGCTTTAATCCAGCTAGATAAAATTAAAATTAATTTGGTTGGGAGGCATCTATGTCTTTCTAAGAAATATTTGCCTTTGGGGTAGTAGCAGAAATACAGTAAAGGCAGTGCAAGAAAGCACACCCAATTTAACTTCTTGTAGTGTAACATTGCTCAGCTTAATCGCTCTCCATGGTGACTCATGCCAGTTAACAGTGAAGGCAGCTAGTAGACAAAAGAATGTCCATATGTGTGCTGTAGGAACTTCTCCTGTGGCTTGCTCTGAGATGATCACTGCAAAATCTTGCTGTGAGGAGAACTTTTAGAGAAAATTATCAGGATGGAGTCAAACTAAAAAGCAATAGGCATAAGGACAATAAACTGAAGGAAACATGCTGAATGGAGAAAGGTTCATAAATCTAACTCATCAGCTGAAATTATCAGTTTGTAGAATGTTTTTGGGCTAGGCATAATCACTGACTTCTAAAAAGTTATTTCCCCTTGTTCAGATTGCTAGTGCTACTACTGCTCCATCAATCCCTACACATCTGTCTCCAGGCTTGAAAGATGTGACTCTTCGGTGTTTAGAACTTCAACCTCAGGACAGACCACCTTCAAGGGAGCTGCTGAAACACCCAGTCTTCCGTACTACATGGTAGCTACTTATTTGTAAGGCTGAAATACTGAAGAAGATGCTACTGAATATACAGTAACTGTCTTGCAGTGCAGTTACGTGCAGCAAATTATATTATTCTGCTGGCCTTAATGATAAATACATCAAGAACATAAGGCCAGTGGAGGACCCTACCTAAGTATGTGATTGACAAATCAAGATCTTTACCTAAGCTCAGTATGCAACATTTGACAATTCATGCAGAGATT
This sequence comes from Hypocryptadius cinnamomeus, assembly GCA_013400635.1. Lineage (NCBI taxonomy): Eukaryota > Metazoa > Chordata > Aves > Passeriformes > Zosteropidae > Hypocryptadius > Hypocryptadius cinnamomeus. The sequence continues at coordinate 62,987 of VYZP01041966.1, read as the reverse complement.
TGTAAACTGTGCCTTTTCAAACATCTGGCTCTATGTTAACATAAAAACATTTTTCCTTAAATCTGCATGATTATTTAGCAGGTAAGTGATTTTTATTTTATTTAGAGCACTTTTTCAGCACTATTAGAAGCTGAGAGGCTCGAGATCTATTTTAATATCACAATCACTGTTCAATTTTACATGTAGATACTCTGCAATTAGTAATTTTCAGTACTGGTTAAAAGGACATTCTGTATCTGTCCCTTTTAATTACCTGATGCTCTCTGAGTAACAAATCCAAATATTGATGGAAACTTTAAAAAAAAGCATTTGCCTTCTATAAAGTAAGAGCAGGCACTCATGGTTCACTGTGCATTTACTGCTGGCCATGTAATTTCTTTTGAAATCAAAGTTTGTTTTCTTTGTATTTTTAACTTTCATGAAAAGGGGATATTTTAAAATAGTCTTTAAAAAAAAGATGCAAGCTGTGTTATGGAATATTTTCCTGACACAAAAGTTTTAAAACCAGATTTGCTGGAAATCTGGGATAAAATGCCACCTTCAACAAGGATATGTTGAAGGCTCTGATAGTATAGGTTATTTAATAAACAAGATTGTTCTGTATAAAGCAACTTAGTCTGAACCATGCTAGAAGTTGTTGAGCCTTTTTTTTTTCATATAGCAGTTTCTTCTGGCAAATTGTGTAGAGAAGTTTCATGTCAAGGGCCCCCCAAACCCAGCTTCCATTAAAGTTTTTATGGGAGACTTTGGCATGTACTTCAGTGTGAGCAGGTGCCAAATGAGCAAATCTCATTCTTTGTGTAAAGAAACTGAGGTTACATTCTCTACTGATAACAAGTTTTACCTGCTGTTTTCCTTCTGCCGTACATCATCTATTTACTGTAGCCATTAGTGGTAATTTAATTTGAAAATGTTAAAAATATTACCATAAGAAAGGTATTTATTTTAACAAGAAACAAACTTGGACTTGAAGATCAAGATAAAGTAAAATGTGAAGTAAAGCTTCACCTTTAATGCAAAACTTGTTGGTTTTTAGGAGATGTGGGGGTTTTTTTTAAACAGGTTTTTAAAATTATTTTAAAGGCAGGTTTTTAGATTCTGATGCATGTAATTCTGAAGGAAAATGGCAGCTTTTTCTTTTGCTTTTTTAAAAAATGGGGATCTTTTTTAATCTAATAATGATTGTGTTTAATCCATTTTGAAAAAAAATACTGTTCATGTTATAACTCTTCAGAAGCCAGTTGGATTGTTGGACTCAAATAGAATTGGTTATTTTCAAAGACTCAGGACAAACTAAATAAGCTATAGTACCTTAAAAGTGTATAATACAAATTGGAAGCAAGACATCTTAAAGATAAGTTTACATGAATGATAGTGCTCATACTAATAAAAAAAACAAAACAAACCATGTCATTAGTTGTGAATGTGTTTCTTTTGGAAATTTTACATTCCTTTGTTTTTGAAGATTGGCAGACTTTGAAGAGTTAAAAAGATAATACCGAAATGTGAAGTTTGGTAGCTCTGTTTTGTACTTGACTTTTTTTTGATCACTTTAGAATTTCTCATTCTAATAAGATTGTTTCCAAGTCTTTCCTATGTGCAAGCTTTAAAGGATGCACTCTTGCCAATTCATGTACTGGAAGATCAGTTTTCAGATTAATACTGTTTCTGGCAGAAATGTAAACTGTATGAACTGATGAACCTCAGCTAATCAGTATTACTATGTAGATCACCATGCCTACCACATTTCAAACTCAAACTGCCTCTTAGGTGTCCAAATACGTTTGTTTGAGTTTGCATTTCCCTTGGCTTGCTGGTAATTGTGGTGTTTTTAAAATGGAGATGTGATGTAATATTCTTATTTTCTTTGGATCAAAGCTGGACTGAAAATTGTATTGTGTAATTATTTTTTGTGTTCTTAATGTTATTTGGTACTTAAGTTGTAAATAACGTCTACTGCTGTTTATTCCAGTTTCTACTACCTCAGGTGTCCTATAGAGTTTCTTCTACCAAAGTTCACTTTCACAATGAAATTATATTTACTATGTGACTGATTCCTAAGATTTCCAGGGCTTAAGGGCTAACTTCTATTAGCACCTTACTGTGCAAGCAAATTTTACAGAAATCTCTGGGTTAAGAAATTTGGCTTCATTGTATCCTTTGTTATTTTAAATATATCAAGATATTTTAATTAAAAGTTTTTACCCCATTGAACCAATTTTATATAGTATAATTTGTACGTATTTTGGTGGTTTTTGTCTTTATAGTAAATAAAAGTTTTTGAACAAACTTTGTCCTTTGCTTACTGTAAGACAAACACATTTCTTTTACTGATGGAAATAAAATATTTCTGGTACACTTCACTGTTTATACACAATTGCATACACTTGATATATCAAGACTTATTTTCTAATAAAGGACAGCAACAAAGACTAATTTTTTTTAAAAATAATGATAAAGAAAGTAACTTCTCTTGTGACAGCACTGTTATCTACAAATCTCACTTGATTATGCCTTTAAGCCAGGAATCATCTAAATTTTGCATTACTGCAAAGGTAACAATTACCTATTTAAGTGAGCTGGTTAGGTCAGTTCTGGAGCCATTGAAGTGTGTGTTGGAAGTCAATCTGTTGTTTTATGTTTGTGGTGAAATGATTTTGTTGCTTGAGATTTTTCATAGCAAACATAAGCCTTTTATTATTCAGGCAATCCATATATTGCAAAGCTAGGGCTTGTTTCAGTTCTTGTCTCTCTCCAGATATTTTGAAATTTTAAAAATTAATCTTTGTTTATGGAAACAGATTTCAACTATAGGCTTTCTTGTGACTATAAATTCTGTATTTCGAAGGACTGCAGTTTTTATTATTTTTATTAAGTATGAGACTTTCTGCAGATAGATACAAGTCTATCAATTCAGCAGCAGAAGTCTTCAAATAAATTCTAATACCTGATTTCTTAAATCAGAAAAATGTACTACCTGAAATGTCAGAAAGGAAAATACATGGCAAGGATTAAGTAGGAGATAAACTTACTATAATGTATCTTTATCTGATTTCCTATAGAAGTTCTGAATCCTGCAGTAGTGTGTCCTACTTGTGATGTTGCAGCCTCCTTTTTAGGAATGAGGGACAGCAGAGATCACTGGTGCCCAGCAGATTCTAGTAAATTTCAAAGACACCTACTTAGGGAACCAAGTACGTGCACAGGGCACATTCAGTTCTTGCTCAGGGAAAGGGTAAGCTCTATGCCTGGTGTGACTTCTGCAGTGGGAATAGAGTCACATTTCTGCATGTTGGTCACAGGTTGAAGGTCTGATGGTGTTTCATCTTTGCAAGTTCTCTCTCGAGGCTAAGGACTGCCTCCAGAACATGTTGGAATGTCATGTATGTCCTTTCATCACATGAAAGTGGGCAACTTGTGTGCATGCCTGTTGTGACCTGACAGCCCACCTCCCAAAGATCTCTATTTCCCTTACTAACTCTTCACTCATTGCTTAGTCTTCCTTAGTGACCTGAATCACGCTGTGACTGCCTTACTTTTAAGAGCCACAATATGCATGTGATGTGTTGAACATGTGTGTTGTTTTGTGGTTGTAGCACACGGCTGCTGAAACCAGAGCTGCAAGTCTTGCAGTGAGACCTTTCTTCCCTGTAATTACCGAGGAAGGCCAGGAGATGGCAGGGAAGCACTTTGCGGCAGCCACTGTGCCTTTTCCTGCATTTTCCCTCAATTTCTTCAGTTTGCACTAGCCCTTGACTCAGCTCCTGTTCTTGGAAAAGATGAGGCAGGCCAACAGTGGAATTGAAGTGATTGTGGAATAAATCAAGGCACAACTTTAAATATTTCTAAAGCTCTGAGATGGTAAGTTAATTCTGATAGTTACATTGCTTTGATGGGCCTGTCTCAAATTTCCCAAACCCTTGTCAAAATTTCAGGTCCAGAGGAAGGTGTGTAACCCCTTAGAGTGTTTTGAGGTCTGATTGCTCTGTTTACTCCAAAACCAATTCTCAAACGCTCCATATTTTTTAAACTGCTTTCCAAATAAAATAAATTTTTTTTCCCCAGTTCCTTGGCAGTGTTAAACTAAAACTGAAGATGAGGAGCAGTGTCCAAGATTTAAGTTTTATGAAATGAGGTATCGAGGCAGCCAAAGGACAACAGTGGCCAAAAATGATAACAGTACCCTTATCTTTACACCTGTGGTGGTTTGTAGAGAATTATTTGGGGGCCATTGCTAATTTTGAAGACCAATTGCTGAGTGATTGTTTTCCTCACTAGATTTTTTTTTAATTACCTTAGAGATAAGTGATGCTAGAATGTGGCACCAAAAGGGCTTATGCCCCTGTTTGCAAATGTGATTTGTAGTGTATCCCTTCAATCTGTGTACTTCCATGCTGCTGCTTGCTGTACATCAGTCAGTGGGAAGCACCTTTAAATCTACAGTAGCTTATGATGCCACAAAGTGTAACTCATGTGTCCTTGTTACCACAGCCACATACTAGCTAAAAGTGTGGACAGAGGTGTAACAAGGCTCATGTCTATAACTCATGTCTATAACTGAGCCACTCTTTATGACATGGATTACAACTCTGGAGGGAGCTCACGTGGGGGTGGGGATGGGCTCAGCCTGGAGAAAAAGGAGTTCAGATGTGACCTGCCTGAAAGGGTGTTGGAGCCGGGTGCGGGTCGGCCTCTTCCCCCAGGAAACAGGATGTGAGGATATGGCCTTAAGCTGCTGTGAGGGAGCTTCAGGTTGGATATTAGGAGGAATTTCTTGACAGGGAGGATGATTAGACGTTGGAATGGGCTGCCGGGGGAGGTGGTGGAGTCACTGTCGCTGGAGATGTTTAAGGGAAGATTGAACAATGATACAGTGGTGTCTGGTCATAGGTTGGACTCGATCAGAGAGGTCTTTTCCAACCTAATTAATTCTGTGACTATCTGAGGCACTAACAGCCCTTAGCATCGCTAGAAGCAGGCCCTGGATGGTTTTGGTGAGGTGATCTGGCAGTGTAAGGAGTGGTCTTTAACGGCTTTAAAAATTATCTCTTCTAGATAATTTTTAAACAACCTTTACATCTGATCTTGTCTTTTGGGATTGTTCAGTACAACACAGAAGGCGCAACGTAACTTGTTCCGAGAGAACTGTGTGTATTTCCGTCTGTAAGTGTGCACCCAGGAGTTACGCGTTTTCATTCCCGGTGCCCGCAGCTTTCCCTGTTCTGGGTATTGCGCAGGCAATCGTCACCCGCGGAGTGAGAGCCGGGCCCGCACCCTCGGCCCTGGGGTCTCCCCCTCACGGCCCGGCGCCGCTCGGCGCCCCGCCGGCCGCTCGCAGCCAATGGCAGCTCAGGACACAAACGCGCCGGCGTGTGTCCGGAGCGCGGATTGGTTGTTCCAGTTTGCGCGGGCGCGGCGCGGCAGGGGGGCGGGGCCGGCGCCGTGCGGGAGAGGTCGCCATGCTGCGGGAGCTGCGGAGGCGCTGGCGCTCCTACAAGTACCGCTTCGTGCCCTGGCTCGCCCTCAACCTCCGCCGCCAGCGCAGGTGAGGCGCGGGGAAAGGCCCCGGGCGCCAGCCCAGACCTCGCTGCCCCTCGTCGGGATGGTCTGGGGCGCCGCAGGAGCTCACTTGGGTTTGTCACTCACAAGTGCTTCAGCGTTGGTCGCCCCTCGGCTGTCATGAAATTCTTAGTCGGACACCTTAAAATGGTGTTTACCGTTGAAGATACATAGATAGAAAGGATAAGATAAATAATTTTTTGTTGGTGAGATGTGTATGCCCTACTTTAATCGTAAAAGGAGTGTTTGAATTTAAGTTATTATGACATGGTTATAAGTAACAAAATTAAAATAAGTAACTAAATTAAAACCTTCCTTGTCCATGCAATATTTGTCTTGCCTCATTTAAAGTGTAATGAACTCTTTGTGCTTTTTAAAATAAACATTATGATAATTATGTTTTCAGTTTTTGTTAAACACTCTTTTAGTGTTTTAAGAACAGTGGCTTTAGCTTGAACAGGCGTGAAAAAAGCGTAGGGTTTTCTAAAACAACAAGTGTATCGAAGTTGCTGGTGCTGCAAAATGGCTCTTTTCTGTTTAGAAAAGTAATATGTGCTTCTAATTTTAAAATATTTTATTTTCTTTACAGGACCCTTCGATATGTTCCTGAAAGCTCTCAAGACAAAATTATTGCTGATGAAGATGTTTTTGAAACACTACTGAAAACATTTAAAGCTCTGTTCATAAATGACTTCAGTAGACAAGCAGATATTCTGGCCTTACTTCCAGAAGTCAAGTGTCAATATCTGGAATTACTTACTGTGGAGCAGAAGCGGTCAGGAGTAAATTCTTGTAACCATCAGGGTCAGCACGTGTGTAGTCCTGAGGAAGTTTTGTTTAACACGCTTGGGTTCACTGTTAGCAGAGACCGGAGTTCGCTGGTGTCTGCTGGAACTGGAGTCTTTGTTACCAGAGGTTTTGTTCCGAAAGGGACGGTTGTGTCTATGTATCCTGGTAATGGAGCGTTCTTATTTTTGATTAAGTTAGATGGGACTTCTAACCATCTGATCATGGAATGCCAAAGATCTACACTAATTTTTATTCTATGGGTTTTCTTTCTGTCATTCCTTAACAAAATCACCGGTTAGGCTGCATGAGAATATTTATAAACTGTCTAGAGTTATTTTGGAAATACAAAAAACAATATTAGGAAGGATAATTTTGTTTATAAAATAATTATAGTACTTAAAGCCTGATTTTCCTGCAGCTGTAAAACTTAAATGTAAGTGCACTGGAGAAATTTAAAGTAGATTAACCAAACAGTTTAATTTCTTGGGGTTTCCATTTTGGTTCAGGATTTGAAAAATGAGGTTTGAGATCTCCATGCAGGTCAGTAGACAATTGCATGAGCTTCTTCAAAGTACAGAAGTACAAAATGGAGAATGAAAATAAACCCTTCATTTAGCAGAACTTTTTTCTATGAAGTGTGTTTGGAAAAACCAGTACTTCTGTCTTCCTCATTTCTTGGAACTGTATTTGCATACATTTCGTAAAAAGGTTTGTAATTCTATCAGTATGGCCATGCTAGCAGCTCTGCTGACTTTCTTTGGGTTTGTTTCTGTTTCATCTGCCAGCAAAATCATCCCCTGTGGTCTCTGGCTTGTTCCAGCAATGCACCATCGGGAGCAGTCCCAGCACTCACTGGGCAGTGGAGTGCATTTTTTGGAGAGCCTCGCCATTGCCATTGATTACTCATGAACTGACTAGTTGTTGGGTGACAGCAAGAGAGCCTGCCACTCTTGCAGCTCACTTCAAATTTCAGGCACATACTAGATGTGAGCATAGGCTCATTCAGAGTCTCCTGTGACAGCTTTTCTAGCAAAACAAGAGAATGGGCTGTTGAAATGCCTTCTCAGGGTAAGGACCTGCGGGGCTGGGCATGGGACCTGTGTACAGGGACTGCAGCCTGCCCGGGGCCTTTGCCTGGCTCCTTGTGAGATTGCAGTGCAGGATTTCTGCAGAGAGGTGCTGAAGATGTAGTGGGTGTGAGGGATGCAGGACAACAATTCCATGAAAATTGGCAAGCCAGTCAGCTTGCCAGTTGCTTTTCTCTCCTTGTAAGTCGTGGCAGGTTAAATCCTCTCCTCAGATTTGGGAAACAGTGTGCTGAAATATTTTGTTCTTGGTTTGTCATTTTTCATCTCCTGGACCAAACAAGATCCCTGCAGTAATGGAGGGAGGTGTTTCAGATTCTTTGCTGGATCTGTGTGTGTTTTTCGGAGTCCTGATGCAGTAGTAATAAAACAGCTTAGTATCTTAAGCTGTGTTTTCCTGAACAAGTATCACCTGATGTTTTCATCTCTGAAGCACGCTAGTTGGCTGTAAGGCTTCATCTACCAAAGATATTTGGTTCGTGCCTTCTATGATTTCCTGTGAGGCGTCTCTCTTTGTAATACATCACCTCATTTAGTTGAGAGGGGTTTTTTTACATCCCAAAAAGTTGTGTCTGTAAGCTTGTAGGTTTACAGATGTCAGTGTCACTAATTGAGAGGGGACTTCTCTCCTACTCACTGTCTCTCCTTTGAGCTTCTGTGTGGAGGGGACTGAAAGCCCATTCTGGCAGTTAACTTATTTTCTTCTGAAATAATATCTGTCTTGCAACAGGTACAGTATACAGAAAGCATGAGCCCATCTTTTTCCAGTCCCTTGGCAATCCCTTTATTTTTAGGTGCATTGATGGTGTCCTTATTGATGGGAATGATAAAGGACTGTCAAGATCAGTGTACAGGTAAGCAGAAGAAATAGAGAATTGTCACTCATCTGATTGAAAACAGGGGTACTCCTCATTTTAGTTCCCTGTTTCTTACCTTGAGTTGTACATGATTGTCATCCACCTGTGCATTGCTCATAATGCAAACAGCACAGGGGTGAGAGATGTTGAATGTGATCCATTAGGTACTTTTGTCTTCATCTGTAACACCAGTGAGATGCATTTTGATGTAGAGACTTTCCTGTACAAAAAATAGTTGTACTAAAGCAGGATGTAGTGTAAAAGTATTGAAATGTTTCTGAGCTGTTACTCAGACCTGCTTACTTCATTAAGTCCAAGTCCCTGCTCCTTGTGGGACTACCTAAAACTGAACCGTGTGACTAGAAGCATCACACACACGTTTCTTGAATTGTGACAGATTTGGTGCTGTGACCATTCCCCAGAGGGGCCCTGTGACTGGCCACCCTCTGAGTGAAGAATCTTTTCATAATGTCCAGTCTGAACTTCCCCTGACACAGCTAACTGGTTGATTTACCTTAAAATGCAATTTGTGTTTAAATATGATGTGAAAAGAACTAGGAGGTTGGTATAAAATAATACCTAGTTTGAATAGTAATACCCACTAGTACCAGATTTTAATTTCTGGAGTGAGTTGAAAGCTAATATTGTAATGAGTCTTTGCATTTTAAGAGATGAGTGAAAGATGTTGACACTTCTGTAATGGCAACATTAGATGTTGATTTGTGGGAGAGTGTGTGGTAGTTTTGTGCAGGTTCTTCCACCAGAGTCTGGAGAACACCACAGAGTAGTGGGAGCTGTTGGTCTATGCACGTGGGTTGGGTAGCTCTAAGTTTATGCAGTGACTGTGGCCATTCCTACAGAGGAAGTAAGATATCCTGTTAGACGAAGGAGCCGTGATCCACGCTAATGCTGTCGGGCATTTCAGGTCTTGCAGCAGAAGAGATCAATTTGGCCCTTTTCAAATGAGTGATGAGAGCTGGCTCACAGCCACCCTGCAAAACCCACTGGCAGTGGGACAGTATGTCAACAACTGCTCACATGGTAAGTTGCCAGGTAAATTTTCCAAGTATGAGTTTGGCTTTTTGGATATTAATTATTTTGAAGGTGACACAGAGAATAGGAAATTGATCTTGGGGGACCAGTAGTACTGTTTAATACAGGCACTTAGGGAGTAAAGCTTCCCTGAGGTTTTTTGTCACAGCTGAGTGTTAGAATCCTTCCATGCAGCAACACTTCAAATATACTTTTTATTTTCTCACTGATGCCCCAGTTTCCCTCCTGGTATGTAGAATGAAAGGCACACACCTCAGAAGTGAGGTGGTGGGAAAGGATATCTGGCGAAGTACCACCAAGGCAGTTTAGAGTTGCAGATCAAGTTTCCCAGTGTTGTTCCAGGAGGCTTCATGAGAAAACTACACACAGTGACATGTACAGTAAGATTCTATCGCTGCTCACTTTGAACTGTAAGACCTTTTTTAGACTTACTTACGTTTATGCACAAAATTAGGAAACTGTTGTTGTAATTGCACTTGTTGGACTACTTATTCTGTGTCACTGTTGGTCTTAAATAACTCACGGGAGCAGTTGTACTGTACAGAGTTGAATTGATACCATACTCAGCTTTTAAGTGGCTTTCATAGCCTGCATTACACTAAAGATTCTCTGCCTCCAAGTAGCATTCAGAAAGGTTGCTGGAGGAGCAAACTGGGGATTGGCACAGAGATACAGGGGTGTCCTACAAAACTGTTTCTTCCAGGTCATGTCTGTGTAAGTGGTGATTTTCTCCCTGCCTGTATTTCTGACATGTTTTGCCACCAGGCAAAAATATTTTCCAATTTTTTTTTAATTGTAAAAGCAAACACTGTGTATTTGGAACTATTAGCAGTGCTGTAAGCTACCCCTGGCACTAAACAAGATGTGCATCTTCATTGACGTGTTGGTAACTGGGCAAACCTCCTATAGTTGATTGCGTACCTCTTGTGTAATTCAAAATAGGCCTTCAGAGGAGTGCAGTACCTCCCAACAGACGAATGGTTTTCAGTCTTGGTGAAGCTGGTGATCTGGTGATCTGGTTCTTCTGTAGCAGCACGTTTGATGTTTTTACACATCTCTAAGCCCTATCTAATCCCTTTTTTTTTTTATTCCTAGAAAAAGCAGCAAATGTGTGTTATCAAGAGTTTGATGTGCCAGGACATTTTCCAGTAGAATTGAAACAATATCTTCCAAACATCGTCTACAGCCATGACATAGAGAGGTTGGCAGCAAATGAAAGAACTCGTAGATTTGTATGATACAAAGCATACTGCATGTGTAAAGAAAAGACAGACATGGTTGAAAAGTAGAAGATGAGTTACACAAAAGTGTGCAACTGCATGGGAGAGTTACCTCTCTAATAGACTAATAGACTGGTTTTAATTACAAGACTCCTCATTCTTTTTTCCACATTTTCACACATGAAATCAGCATGTCTCTGAAGACACAATTTTACAAGCAGTGTTGCACTATAGTGCAATTCTTCTGAATGCTATAAAGTAGCATTGTAGTTGTACTTTGTATTACAGTACTGAGGATTTTCAGTATGTATCTCAAATCTTTTTCAGCCTTGACCGAAGCCCTTCTGAGATAATTCAGATTTAGGCTTCTTACTCTCTGTTCTCCATCTCTTCTGCTTATGTGACAGATAAGCAGAGGAATTTGCAAGAAGAAACCTAAAATTGTATTGAGACAATACAATGTGAAATACTGTGCAATATAAGGGCATATAGTTACAGTACAATTAGTAAAATTACAGCATCCTGTTCATGACCTGAAAGTCCACCTTTTTTCAGAAATTAGAACACTTGGAAGTATTTCTCAGATAATCCTTTTAATTTCAAGGATGTATAAGAATTTTAGAACAGATCATCTGAACTTTTAGTGTAATTCTGGAGTTATTTAAGTACTCTGACATTGGAGAAAGTAGTGGTGCATATTGCATATTAATCAGCTTTTCTGATTAAACTTAGAGTTTGTTGAGTGAAGGTTAAAGATGCACTTGGAATCTGTAGATAATTAAATAAGTGCTAATAAAATAAGCAGTAAGACTAAATACTCAGGAAGCCTGGATACTGTACTTGAAGTGTGAAAGCACATAAACTATAGGACTGCTTCTGGAAGGGGGAATTTTGCTCTTGCTTTGAATCTGTCCAAAAAATATGGTTTTCTGGTCATCGTTTCTCCCAGTGTGCTGCCACCAGGCAAAAGATCCTATCTGCTTCTAGGTGCTTGTTTTGCTACTGATGTATACCATGCTGACAACATAGATTCTCTGGTTTCTGGATCTTTTTATGAAACAGTTCTCAGTACTTATTTACCTTGTTGTTTCATATGTTTCAAAATGGCCTCACACTAAATTTTGAATAGTGGAGACTTGAGTTGATGCTGTTTTCCACTTCCTGGTTCATCGGTACGCAAAGCATGTGCTCTCCTTCCCAGAACACATACTTCAGTTTTAGGGCATGGTCGTTCACTAAAAGGAAGTTTAGAGAGTTGGGTTTCTACATTTCAGCCCCTGATTTCAGCTGACTGAGGGAGCTGGGGTTGTTCAGCCTGGAGGAAAGGAGACTCAGGGGTGACCTTATCACTCTCTACAAACTCCTGAAAGGTGGTTGTAGTCAGGTGAGGGTTGGTTCTTTCACCAGGCAGCAGATGACAGAACCAGACAGTCTTAAGCTGCACCAAGGGAAATACAGGTTGGATGTTAGGAAAAAGTTTTCCACGGAAGGGCTGATAAAGTACTGGAATGGTCTGCCTGGGGAGGTGGTGGAGTCACCATCCCTGGATGTGTTTTAAAAAAGACTGGATGTGGCACTTGGTGGTGCCATGCTTCAGTTCAGGTGTTAGGGCATGGATTGGACTCAAGTCTTTTCCACCCTCCTGATTCTATGACAATTGACCCATCTGCAGATGGCAGCAGGAGAGGCGCTTTAGCCAGCAGTCACTTGTGGACAGGTGTGTCCACAGGAGTTGCTTCTGCTGCATGAACTTTGCTGTAGCTTCTGTTCCTGTCTGATTAAGTGTGTCTCTGGCAGTCTTGACTAATTATTTTCATCTCTGAGCGATTGCATGGAACAATTGAGTGGAAACACTTTTTACATACCCACATAGGCTGTTGGTTTTTAAATTATATTGGTTTTGCTTATATTGCTGTCTGTATTCCATTGTTGTTTTCCCATGTTCCCTGCCCTACATTACTCATATTACTCAGAACTAATCTGGACAATGCCACTGGTTTAGCTTCTTGAAATGAATATTTGAAAACAATTCAAAGGAAAGTATAACTTCACTTTCACATTTTGCTTCTTCTTTTACAGTCACTTGAGGTGCGTAGTTCTTGTCACTCTCAGAGACATCAAGCAAGGAGAAGAACTTTTTTCAAATTACTACACTGTTGTCAGCTGAATTAATAGATTCTGAAAACTGAAGAAATCTGTGTCAATAAAATATGTATGGTGCCTGTACTTCAAGCTTCATCGTCATTTTTATGTAAGGGAGAGCTGTAGTTTTACCATCCAGAGAGCAAAACTGTAGGCTTGAATTTCTCTGAAAATAGTCCGCATTGGATGCACAGGTGAAGATTTAACCATTTACGTCATTAGGTTCTCAGATGTCTGCTGTTGTTGATATTTCTGTATATTGGTGTTCAGCTGTCCATAAGGTAGTTCATCAAATTAAAACCTAAGTTCTGGACGTGTAATTTGATCTACCAGATTGCACAATTGTCTGTAACTGGGACTATTGTAGTATTTTTCCATTTAATTTCCTGTGCTTAAAATGGACACAGCTCGTAAGAATGACTATCCTCTTGAATTATAAAATATATTATGCTAATCCTCATAGTTTACAGTAGTTACTAGGTCTTTTTTTGGTTTTCTTTAAGTTGACCCCTTTGGTATCAGCTTGCTTTTAAAAAACACAGCAGTGCAGGCAGTTGTCCTAATCTTGTATGAAGCCCATTTTGGAGTCATGCTGATGGGCCCCTCAGCTGTACCTGCACGGTGCACTGTCATCTTGGGCCATCTTGGGCCACTGGCTTTAGCTGTGCCAGTCCTGTGTGCCTTTAAGCCTCTCCCAGTCCTGATTCCAATGATTCATGGCAAGTTTCCTGGCATGTGGCAACTTCCATTGCTTTTATTCTTCAAGAGGACTTAATTAATCAGTTGCTGGTATAAACAGGGCCAGCTATTCCCATATTAATTTTTTTCTGCTGTCTGCAAACTGCTTTCACAAAGATGAAACCAGTATTTAACTGCAGAAGTCCAAGCAAGCCTCCCAATGAATTTGTGGTTGGCATAAGCACATGAGAGAGGAGGAGCTGGGAAATACTGTGCTGTTACAAGCTGGGAAGTGGTTGGGGCAGCCTGGGTGCCCTGCTTAGCTGCTGAGGCATCATCTCCTTTTCAGAATGCAAAGCTTTGTGGCATTTGCATTGCGTGGTCTGCCAAGCCTGAACCTTGCCTGTCACATTCATTTGGAAGTCCTTCACTGCCAGAGGAGGCTGGCTATTTCAGCAGATAACCAGCTGACATTAACCAGCAGAGCTCTGAGATAGTGGCATCAGGCTCAGCATGGGTTGTGCAAGTTTTGTGATGATGCTCAGGGCGAATTCTAGTGACATTCTTTGTGTCTTCACTGCTTGGTGAGGGATCAGGACAGCGATCACCAGTCTGCTGAAGAGGGAGTTCATCCTCCGTGACTCTCAGGATCCCTTCTCTCCTGAGCTGACTCTTCTCCTCAGCTCTCTGTGGCCTCTTGATCTGTGGAGGAAGCTGGGTGTCACGGGCACTTGCAATATTCCTAGTGTAGGGGGTGTGGTTCCCCAGGCAGCTTACATGGCACTCTGGAAGGAGGAGAGCAGGAAAGGGGGGTGTGTGTGGGTGTGTGTGTGTGTGTGTGTGTGTGCGCTGCTGCTTATTTGTCCCTTTTCCCTTGCTATTAAAGCTGCTGTTCTTCCGTGGCCACTGCTTATCAGACCCTCCCATGAGCTGATCTGACTTGCTAAGCACAGTAACACCATCACCACCCCGTGCTTTCTCTGCTGTTTTGTTCTCTTCCATTGCAGTGGGCTGAAGCAACTCATAGAAAACAACTTAGAGAAGGCCAGAGTGAGCCGGGGAGCAGGAAGCAGGAAGGTGGTGTCAGAGCTGCTGATTTGACTCCCCGGGTCTTACAAAGCTGTGCTTTCAGACAATTCTATTTCGCACATAAAGGTGATGCCGTACTTGCTCGACGTCTCACTGCCTGCCAGGCTGCTTTGCTCCCCACTGCCGGTTGCTCTCCCCCTGCCAGTTCTGGAGCTCACCTGGCAACACAGGAACTGTCAGGAACCGCAGCAAGAGGGAGTGGTGATGTTAACCTTAAAGAACTGTGCATGTCGGGCCTGTTGGCACAGCAGGCAGATGCGTGCCGGCCACAGTAAAGGAGCAGGTGGGGATAAGAAGCCATGCTGCAGGGCAGGAGTGGGCCCATGGAGCACATTTCTGCTGGGGCATCCTGGCCTCCTCCCCTGTCAGAGGGACAGGACTTACCGGGAGCTTAAAATTACTTTCCCCTATGGAGAGAGAAGAGAAATCCAAGAACTAGTAGAGGAAGTGTTTTGTCAAACTGATAGCCAGGGTTTATGCTTGTAGTGTTTGCTGCCTTGCTACTTGTGGACAAAACAAGTCAGTCGGTGGGGCACCAGCAGTGACTGGTTGGGTGGGTTTGGAGGTGATGGTTAGGTCATGCTGTTCATGCGATCCCCGAGCTCAGCAGCACTTGAACAGCAGCCCCAAACCCTGTCTGGACCCCGAAGCCCTGGGCAGCCAATCAGCCACTTTGCCAGGAACAGTGCAGCAGATTTAATTAGCTCTAAGGAGCTTCAGCAACCCAGGGTGCAGTGAACAGGAACATGGTACAGCAGGATGACTGGGAAGGGCTCCTTTGACCTTCTGGAAGAAGCCAATAGGGACAGATAAACAGACTCAGTATCTAGTGGGGAAGAGCCACAAAAAGATCCTTTCAGCCTCAGTCTTATTAACATAAGCTGATATTAGCATAAGCTTCAGTTGTGGTGTTGCTGCACCACAGAGCTCATGCCCATGTAGCTGCTGGTGTCACTGACCCACCCATGTCAGAGGCCTCCAGCCGGACAGCAGACCTGCTGATGACAGATGTATCTCTCCAGAAGTGTCTGATGCCTCTCAGGCTGGGCCAACAAACAGTTTTTTTGCAGAAGGTGTGCTGTGGTTGAAGAGATGTGTAACTGGGTGAAGGAGCAGAGGAAGAAGTGAACAAGTTAAGTAGTATTTGAGTGAATGAGTAAGAGATTGACCAGTTATTTACAGAGATGCTACACTTTCAAGACTCTCAGGAGTCTCAAACCTCCATGGTAGTGGAGAAGCTGATGGACTCAGAATCCTGCAAGGTAATTGTTGAAGATGAAAGCTGAAAGCAGGTCACTGCATGTACCAGAAGGAAGGCTCTTCCTTCTGAAAACAATTAGGACTAGCGCCTGTTACAACAAGTAGGAGGCCCTGGAACTAGAAGTCCAGACAACAGATGAGGTAGGTGAACATCCTTCTGGAATAGTGAGGCCTTGTAAAACAACACCACCTGTACTCCACATCACAGCCGTGTCCTTTAAGAGAAAAAGGGGTAGTTTTAATATTTCTCCCTTATTTTTAAATATATTTTTAATATGTTCTCCCTTCTAAGGAGAACAGAGGACCAATATGCAATCGGACCCAATGCACAGGGAGGTGTGCTGGCTCCCAGGGGCTCAGACAAAGGATGTTACTGGAAAGCTCTTCAGTCTAGTAAGGCTATTTGATTACTATTTGCTATTGGTTGTTCAAACTCGCAGAGACAAAAATACCAAAGAGAAGTCTGAGGGCCATCAAAAGAGCCTTCAGGTGTTTGGGACAATTGGGAGTCTGAAGGATCAGGAGTACAGGTAGTGATTTCCTTGATTCTTACAGTAACAAAGAATAATATTGATAGGATGATGGACCAAGGAAGTCTCAGTGCCCTGAGCTGGAGGACCATGACTGTGAGAATGATCAGCTCCCAGCTGACCCTGAGCTTGTGTGGGACCTGCTGCTCCAGCTGGATCCCTACAAATCTGGGATCTGATAGGACTCATCCTATCAGGATGGATAGAATTCATTCATCAGAGAATCCTAAAAGAGCTGAGTGATGTTGCAAAACTTCTCTCAGTGATTTTTGAGCAGTCTTGGGAATCTGGAGAGATGCCATCTGACTGGAAGCTGGCAAATGTCCTGATTTTCAAGAAGGAAAGAAGGACCCTGGAAAACACAGGCCTGTCAGTCTCATTTCAGTGCCCAGTAAAATCATGGAAAAAAGTATTCTGGGAAGTATTGAAAAACACCTGAAGGACAATTCAGTCACTGGGCACAGCCAGTACAGCTTCATGCAAGGGAAAGTCCTGCATGTTGAACCTGATTTCCATTTATGACAAGGTAGCGCATGTAGGGAAGCCAACTGATGTGGTCTTTTTGGATTTCAGTAGAGCTTCCATTACTCTCTCTCACTGTATCCTTCTGGACAAAATGTCTAGCTCACAGCTCTACAAACACATCATGGGATGGGTGAGAACTGGCTCATGGATTGGGCACAAAGGGTTACAGTGAATGGGATGGTATCAGACTGGGGAGCTGTCACTATGGGGTTCCAAAGGGCTCCATCATCAGGCATGTTTGACACCTTCGTACATGTCTTGGACAAAGGATGAAAAGGAATACTAAGTTTGCTGATTACTAAACTTGGAGGAACTGTTGAGAGACCTTAAAAAATTTAGAGATGGGCAATCACCAACCATATGAAGTCCAACAAGGGCTGGTGCCAGATTCTGCACCTGGGATGGGGCAGCCCTGGATGTACAGACAGACTGGGGAATGGGAGGCTGGACAGCAGTGCCATGGAAAGGGGCCTGGGCTTCTGGTCCATGGCAAGTTGAACATGAGCCAGCAGTGCCCTGGCAGCCAGGAGGGCCACCCATGTCCTGGGGCACATTGCCAAACTAAAAAAAGGGAGGTGCAGCTTGTAACTGAAGTGTTTTGGATAGGTATTTTTTTTTGCAGACTGTAACTGACCATCATTAGAAAGACATCCTTGTATCTCTCCATCAGGGGAAGCAAAGCTCATTACTTGGCAAATTACAGCTTATGCTGTTTAGAATTATACCAGCTTGTACTCCTGTCTAATTAAAAAAAATAGTAATTTCTTGAAGATTTACTGTGCCAGCCACTTGTAAAAACAAGCATGCTGGGTCTGGGAAAGAACTCCACTAACTCTACCTGGCATTTGACAGAATTGGTACATAAGATCTTACAGCTTTTCAGGGTCCAAGATTAGTACTTGTTGTCTTGAGGGACTGGAGAATTAAGGCAAAAAGCACTTCAATTTGTTTATGTTCAACATTAAGGCCTAAGCCAAGTATAAGTTTTGTATTCACAGCTGTAATCTAGCTTGACATAGATTTACGAATTTGGGAGAATTTTCTTTCCCCAGAGAACAGGTATGTGTTCCATAAATCTTAGGTGTAGTCTGAACACTGGGTGACACTGCTGCAATGTGTTACCTTGAAGCTACAATTAAGTCCCATCTGAGATTTACTATACTTTAGCCATAATATTTCAAATGTCTGAAGGAAACTATTACTCATTAGCTACCTGAATCACTGCGTGCTGCATTTTTCACTCCTCTGTGTACTTCTACGTAGATGGTAGCATATGCCGAGTTCTTTGAAGTGCAGTCAGAGTTACTGCTAAATATCTCTGGAAATGAAGTAGCAAACACAGTGCAGATGCACGAAGAGCTTTACAAATAAAGAAAGGTTTCCAGACATTTATTTCTGGAACTGTACACCAGGTATTAAAGTACAACAAATACAAAATAATGCTCAAAAAAATCAGTGTTTATGTACAAATATTAAAACCAATGCAACAACAGCGACTTCCTCTTGAACATCTGATACTAAAACATGTTCCGATTGTCACTTGATTTGTTGTTATGCACAGGGTAGTTACTTTGAACTAAGTGGAATCTCTTTTTTATTAGGAAGACTATAACCATTCCTACTTTATTGTACAATTGATAGCATCTTCCTCCTTCTGTCAATGAAAAATAGGAATAATAAAAATAGTAACCTTGTCATTACCTTAAAAATTACTGTATTTCATTTCCCTGTCTGTAGACAATGTGCTTGTAATGCTGGGCAAATAGCTCCCTGTTGGTCAGTTTATCCATTAGTTTACATTCAAAGTTGAAATACTCATTAGAGACTTTGGTTAAATTAAGTATTATCACTGTGTCCTACTTGAACTGAAGTTTTCCTATATTTTGACTCTCACTTTCAACTGTACAATTCACTGACCTAATTGTACACAATTTAGTATTCTTCAAACAGTATTGTACATCCTTCAAGTAAATTCAGCAGTTTGACCATTACAAGAGGAAGACTAAACACTTAAGAACCTAGCATGGGAAGATGACGTGTGACCAACTGTGGTATTGCTATAATCACAGCACCAGTTACACTTCTACGTGAATCTGCTACCCTCTTCAGATTCCCTGTACATAAAAAAGATACATTTACCAACACTGCAATTGCCCATTATGGATTTTTTGGTTTGTTTGTATGAAGAAAACACATGGCAAAGGACAAAGAATTCATCACAGTTTGTTACAAGAATTGTGCTTCACTGTGTAATAGCCAAGGCATTGTAATTTCTTCACATGGTTGCAATTCAGTTATCTCCATGCTGACTTTCAAAACACAATTCTTTTAATAAACAGTAACAAGTTCTCCATTTAAATGTTTAAACTGAGAGGAAAAAGTAAGTCCAGCTTTTAAAAGTAAAGTTCAATAAATAGCTATTTTACATGGATAAAGTCATAGTGGTACAAATTTATGGATGTCACATCAAGCATGCACAAAAATGTTACTATACACAGAAGTAGTCAGAAAATATTGAAAGAGATATCTAAAAAGATACGAAGAATTTACATATTTACGAAATCTTGCAAATTATTGCCTCATTTTAACAAGGAATTAAAAGTAAACGATACCAGCTAGCTAGCCAACAGGCTAAATAAGATCAGCATTTATATTAGACTACCCGGAAATCATTTTTCTCTCATATCATTTTCTGAATTTTGGTCAAAGTCTTTATTAAATAACTAAAGTGTCCATTCAACTTGCTGACAACCCAAACCTTAGACAAGTCTCTGCCTACTTTAAGAGCCCAGCAATGCATAGATAAACTGAGTATATTACTGCATCAACTAATGAAAATGGGCATGTTCATTTAAGTGCAACTGGTATAAGCATTCAGTCATCTTTGTATGATTTTTATACAGACCAGCCACTCACTGTAAACCCATAGATAAACTTCAACGTATAACAATGGAAGATTATGGCCAGAATTCTACAAAATTACTTAAAATGGGTTGATTTAAAAACTAAGGAAACAAGGTACAAAGTTCAGCACAAAACACAGCAGTAAGAAGCTGAGAACTTGGCTAAAAATGTCAAGAGTACAACACAGGGCCAAGGCTACCCGTTATTTACTGTGTACTTACTAAAGTTAAATATTTCAGATGTTTAAGTTAAGAACTGATTACAAAATCATACCTACTTTTGTCCACTGTGCTAAACTAATTTGTTTTTAATATGATAAATGTGCTATTGCATAAACACTTCAAAGCAATCTTCATTACAATGATGTAAAGAAAACTCCATATGCTGCATCTGAAACTTGGGATATCAATGCAGTTCACAGTATGCATAATAAATACCCTCTTCCCTTTCAAATATTAAAGTCACTACTTTCTAATAACTCAGCACAACCTTGAAGCAACTATTGAAAATATCAACAATGCAAACTTAATTGCTTGAATAATGAAAACAAATTAGTGGCAATTAAACTTGTAATACAAACAGTGCAAAGAAAAAGTATGGAGGTCCTATAGTAATCCTACTGAAGGGAGGTTCAGGCTTTCATCAGAACACCCTGCAAGTTGAATGCTACAACATGTTACAAGCCAATACTATGCTTGGTTCCTGCAGCAATTGGAACAAACATCTGCAAGACAAACATCCTGGATGGCTAAATTGCACTCAAGGTTCAAAATAAAAAAATGTAATGAAGTTAAATAGTTGCTTTTATGTGACGCATTTTTACTCATCCTCTCCTATTTGACCAAAGAAGTGGCCATTTTGAAGCCAATGACTTGCCAAAACAAATAAATGCAATCCATGCTAAATAAAAATTTTCAAGCATGTACTTCAAGGTTCTACTATTACTATATAAACTAGATAGTCCCTCAAAACTGTAACACTTAGAACTGCAGTGCTCCAAACAACTTAAGATGTCTTCCAAATGTAGACTGTTTAGTGGTAAATCCTAAGCTGTGCAGACGGTAGCTTTATACATCAGCTGCCTTAGGAAAGTTAAGGTACACGATTGCATTACTCTTCAAAGTTGTGGACAAACCCCTTCCAAATACAATATAGCCTAATACTCATCTGTTTGAGTCAGTAAGTTTAAAGTACACAGACATCTATGGCAGCATGATTACTTCTGTGTAAGGTAGCCATGACCTTTAATTTTGCAACAGCATTCAAGTGTAGATCTTCACTTTACTCATCTTAAGTCCCTTGTGCTAGCTTCCACCAACATGAATTTGCTGCTTTGTAAACTGAAGTGCTCTAGTTTAGTATCACATGAGAGAAGGTTCCATTTAAAAAACATCCTTGTATGTTTGTGCAGTTTAAAATAAACAAACCCATCCCT
>VYZP01041966.1:0-41822 GCA_013400635.1 Hypocryptadius cinnamomeus | reverse complement strand
GGGGGGGGGGGAATGCTACATTGAGCAGGGATCAGGATCAGTACCTGTAAACATTGTTATTCCACTGCATCCATTACGGCAAAAGTAACTTACTAAAAAAGCCACTCCAATCCGTTCAGAACTTCTGTGCTGGTTTTGAAACGGTGGCCTCCGTCTACAGGCTTTAGGAAAAAAAACTGAAGCAGAGCTTAAAGCTGCATCACAGAGTTCTCTTAGTCCCAAACTCTGCCACACATCCTATGACATTTCCACATTTATGGACTGAAAAAGGAAATTACTCTTGATAAATCAAGATATAGTTCTATACATACAAAGACATCACTGATGTCATAAAGTTCAAACTTCCAGTGAAAGACTAAGCAAACCTGATAGCTCCCATCAAGTTTACTACTACTGCATAAAGTACCCACTGTTTGTTTAGTTTTCCAAAGTCATTCTGAGTGAAGGGCAGCATGTTGGTGAAGAGTGTGGGTATTGATAAAACCATTTGTCTCATTTGCAGATAGACTGCTGAAGTCAGCCACTGAAACAGCCATTTTGGCACTGGTAATGTGGTGTGTGTGGTTCTCAAAGTCCACACCAAGGTTATTTACAGAGACATCATTCATGAAAGATTCTGGGACAGCAATCCCCATTTTCAATCTCTTCGCAGGTCTTTCTGCTTCCTCACTGCACATGTTCATTTGGTTTAGCTCTGAATGATAAAAGCCAGTCTCAAATAAATTAAAACAATCACTTTCACCATTGCTAGGCAAGTTAAGCAATTCTTCTGTTCCAACAGGCACATGATTAACTGGTGCTCGGGGTAAGCTGTCCATGGGAGGAAAAGCATCATCCAGGCAGTTCACATCTGAAGTGTGGCAGACTGTAGCGACACTGTTTGTCAGTGCTGGAAAACAGATGAACAAAAATGCAAATGAAATACTTGTTTGCATAGTTCCAACAAAGATTTTTTTTTCTTGATTTACCTGTCAACTCATTGGCAGTGATAGAGCTCAGAATGCTTAGCTGCTGATCAGGAATGGTTTCTGTTCTACTACTAGATGTTAAGGCTGAAGAATGCACTGCTCCTCCAAGAGATTCTGCTTCATCTACCAAACGATCCATGTAGTCCCTAAAAGAATATTGCATCCATAATGTATTATGTAACTAGAAAACAAGACCTATAAATGATGATAGATTTCATTTCAGTTGCCATAGTCACGGAAGCTTTGCAATGACAGAAATGGGGTGGGGGGAAGTCTTCTACATTTAGGATTTGCAACAGAAACACATTTCAGGCACATTTTACTTACGTAACTCCTGGATGATGGTTATATTTCTTCTTTCCAAATCTTGTTTGCTGAGCAAAGTAATCATAACGTTCTGACTTTTTCCACATGTAGTAGAAAGCCACGCACTCAGCAACTGTTCTGGTTCTTACCTAAAGGGCAACAAGAAGAACTGACAAGATTAATGCAAAGACTTAGGTTTTGTCATGTTCCCAATTCACACTGCTGCAATATTGTTAGTTTTTATTGTTCTGGAACAAATCTTTGCAGACTTCAAACAGACCTATAGTTTCAAGTATTACATCTGTTCTACTCAATGCATTATTGGATTTTTTTTTTAAATGAGGTTGAAACTCTATCTACATCTGAAGTACTTTTTAGACATATATATAAACATTTTTTAAACTGTAAGAGATACCCTTTCTTACGATGGAAAAAGCTGAGCAAATGAATGATCTAAGAGGAGTGAAGTACCAAAGACTCTGGGTATGTATTCCTTTTGGGAAAGTCCAGAACTTTGAACAAAAAAAAAAACAAAAAAAAAACAAAAAAAAAAAACAAAAAAAAGAGAACAGACTTTGGCAATAGTTGTCAAACCAGAGCAGTAAATGCTTGAACAAAATAAAACTGTAGCCTTGTTGAGAAGGTAGTAAGGACTGAAAAGACTAATTTGATCTACGTTAATTGTCTGTCTCCCTAAAACAGAGGTGCTATGTGAAGTCAGATTCTTGGACAAAAAGTCATTACTTCCACTTTTATATACTTTCTGATGCAGAAACATTTCACATCACCCACAGTTCCAGTCTTACAACTCTATCCAATATACAACACTATCCAATACAGTCTGGTAGTAAAATATATTTGAGTGTTTTCAAACATACAGAAACATCAGTGGTGTACCTTGGGGTACAGTAGTAAACCTTGCTAGTTTAGGCACAGACATAGCAGGAAGGGGAGGAAATTAACAGATGTCCATATGCAAATGCCTGAAGTCCCAGTTAACAAAGCTTTGCACTGCAGTGATAAGGAAACACATCTTGTAAATCTTGTCTAGCTGATACTTGCTGCATACAAGTGACATCACCTTATGCTGGATCCCAGAACTTTCCCTAAACTTTCTTGCCTTTTGCCTGGGAAAAAAACCCAGTAGATTTCCTTAAACAAATTCTGGTCCATAGTGACAGACACATCAACACATGTGTTTTGTTCCATGTTGGAAAGTATATTTTTAATCTCTGATGTGTTAATGCTTATTGTTAAAGTCCATTTAAAATCTAAACGATCCAAATTATTTAGGACGGGTCAAACCAGGTACTGGGCAAGACCAGCAGACTGTTGTTAAACAGCAACCACAACCCTATAAAGTTCACCTAAAATACAGTAAAAGCACCAGACTCCTAAAGAAAAAAACCCTTTAATATAGTATCAAAAGCATAAAGGAAATATACAAGAAAATTGGAAACACTCATGTTGTCAACTATTGCTTTTTGGTAAAAATAACAAAAAAGCCTATTCTTCAGGCACAGAGAAGTCTATCAGAAGCAATCCAGACCAAGATCAGAACTCATTTTTGGCTCAGAAAAGAGATTATTATGGATGATTACACCTTGTGAAAACACAGAACTCAGCCTGATTCTGTAAACTTGCACCTTCCTGGTGACAGAATAAATTAGGCAAAGATGCATTCTCCCTTCCTATAGCCATGGTATAGAAACACTGTTCACTTCTAGGAAAGGCATGAATTTAGATTGAATTGTAATGCACATGCATGAATAGAAGTAATGTCAACTGAAGTTGATTTCAGTATTAACTCATCTCACAATGCCTAGTATTTCCAATGACATTTGGAAATATAAGTGCAAAGAAAGGAAAAATTAATTCAAAAACGGCAAATTTATTTTAATATGGTTCCTACTTCCCTCTTCTGTACGGCTTCTGACAGATTGCCTTCACATAGTATCATATAATTTATCAACTGTTCCATTTAACTGTAAAATACTAACCTTGTTTTTCTGTATGAGATGGAAGTCTTTTCCATACATCAGAAGTGCACTTTCAAAGCTTCTGCATTCTTCTTCTGTCCATGCTGTCATCTCTTCTAGGTAATTATAAAAGTAGCATGAGAAACTTGATTTCACTCATGAAACTTTTACAAAGAATAAAAATTTTGTTCCTAATGGATGAATATCCAAGTGCATTCTAAAAATAAAGTAATTCAGTTATTTAGATCCATTTTATTTCCCCTACTGAGAAACTATCCTACCTGAAATTTAACATTCTTCTTTACAAAGAATGATCTAGAAGAGTTTGACTTCAGAAATCTTTTGTACTTGAAGGCAAGGGATATTTCAAAGGTTTATTGTTCTTAATAAGTTTGTCATCAAAAACCAGTGTTTGATAAACATCACTGAGGTGGTTAAGTGTGATAATTTTTCTCAGTATTTCTTGTTACACAGGACACAAGGAACAGTGGTTGTTGGAAAAAAGAGCAAAGGAAAATTCTGTTTTGATGGGTGGCCCTGTTCTGACTGAGTGAACATCACAGACAGCAAGGCCTGACAGAGCTCAGCCCTGCTGTGCAAACCACAGGAACAGTGCTAGGCCCACACACTCCCCAGGCACTCAGCAGTTTAGGCAATGCCTTACCCAGGAGCCAACTACCAGCCTGGATGACGGCCTTGGTGCACGGCACTGTAAATCACAGCTGACACGCAGTATGGGATGAACTGTCATCAGGAGGGCAATTCCAACCTGACACTAACAGCCAAATGGATCCAGCATGAGACAGACTGCCCAGAACATACAACATCTTGCCTGATATCATAAACCCCCTGGTGAGGTAGTTTTTCCACTCCTGGAAAAGGCATAATGCAGCATGGAGGAGTGCCTCAGCGCTAAGCCTAGGTCAGGAAGCCATAGAGGACAAAGTGACTGGGACTATAGTTAACATGATCCAGGCTTTTGAAAAATAAGGGATATCAGGGAATCCAGAAAAAAACCCCAAATAACCACCTGGTTCTAAAGAGCCACAGATCTCTTCTAAGCCCTCAGATCTCTCAAGGATAAACTGCAAATTTCTTTTTTTTTTTTTTTCTTAATTATTAAGACTACATTTTCTAAAACTGGATTTTGGTTTGACAAACAACAAAAATCATTCAAGACTCTTGTTAATTTCCTATTTTGATTGTAGCTTTGGGTATATATATAAGGAGGAATTTTTCAGATATCTTACATTCATAATGGTGATTTAAAAAGTTTCCACTCAACTAAAATTTAAAGCCAGACGGGGAAAATCCATTCACACATTTCAAAGTATCTCTGGAAGCAGACAATGAAAACTAGACCTTTCTGCTTCCAGACGAAAAACAACAATCACTCCACTGCATGGCTGTTTTTTTCTTTCGCAGCCCCATTAATTTTGCATTCCTTATTACAGAATTCTCAGCTTTTGAAGAGGAGAAAATACTCCCATGTAAAGTCTCACTGCTAAGAAACTTGCCCTGGAGTGGTGTATTTTTGATTTCCATACTGAGAACAGGAGTGAGCTTCAGTGGGTAGAGTAGATCATAGTGTAATAGCTATTTGAAGAGACAGACACTGACAGCATTACAGAATCATAGAATCATTAAGGTTGGAAAAGACCTCCAAGATCATGAAGCCCAACCTTTGATCAAACACCACCATGTCAACTAGACCACAGCACCAAATGCCTTATACCCACTTGTTTCTTGAATACCCCCAGGGATGGTGATTCCACCACCTTCCTGGAAAATCCATTCCAATGTTTAACAACCCTGTCCATTAAGTTCTTTGCAATATCTAATATAAACTTCCCCTGGTGCAGCTTGAGGCCACTTCCTCTCATCCTTTCACTGGTTTCCTGGGAGAAGAAGTCAATCCCCACCTTGCCACAATTGCCCTTCAGGCCGTTGTAGAGAGTGATAAGGTCACCCCTGAGCCTCCTTTCCTCAGGATAAACACCCCCAGCTCCCTCAGCTGCTCTTCACAGGGCTTGTGCTCCAGACCCTGCTCCAGCTCCACTGCCCTTCTCTGGACTCTCTCCAGCTCCTCAGGGTCTTTCTTGCAGTGAGGGCCCAGCACTGGCCACAGCACTGGAGGTGTGGCCTCACCAGTGCCCAGTACAGGGGGACAATCCCTGCCCTGGCCCTGCTGGCCACACCATTGCTGATCCAGGCCAGGATGCCACTGGCTTTCTTAGCTCATGTTCAGCTGCTGTCACCAGCATCCCCCAGCTCCTTCACAAGCACTCTGTCCCAGCCTGGGGCTGTTGTGACCCAAGGACACACTTGGCCCTTGGCCTTGTTGAACCTCACACCATTGGCCTCAGCCCATCGATGCAGCCTGTCCAGATCCCTCTGCAGAGCCTTCCTGCCCTCCAGCAGATCAACACTCCCACCCAAACTGGTTTTGCCCGCAAATGGACTGACAGTGCACTTGATCCAGATCATTGATGAAGATATTAAACAGAACTGCCCTCAATACTGAGCCCTGGGGAACATACCAGCTGGATGTAACTCCATTTACCACCATTCTCTGGGCCCAGCCACACAGACAGCTTCACCCAAGCAAAGAGTGCCCCTGTTCAAGCTGTCAGCTTCTTCAGGAGAATGCTGAGGAAAATGGTGTCAAAGGCTTTACTGAAGTCTAGGTAGGCAACATGCACAGCCTCTCCCTCATCAACTAGGCCTTACACCTCCATCTATCCCTTACCATTTTAATGAGGGTATAACAATTCCATTTGAACTGGGGATGGGTTATGGGTAAGGGCTACTAGTCCTTAGGATGGAATTTTGGCCTCTAAGCTGATGCCTCAGGTTTCAGCTTTTATATTTTTAGATTTTGTGGTGCTTTAGTGTGTAGTTCTGAGCTTCATATTAAGGGATGGTCAGCTCTCTTCACAGAGTAGCTAGACAAAACAATTCCTTCTCTAGCTGGGGACCAGGGATAATCGAGCCAAACCTAGGCCCAAAAGAATAAACAACTGTAGAATGAAGACAGAAAAACAAGAAGGATGGGACTTCACAACCTAAAGCTGTCATTGGACAATAAACTCCAATATGCAAATTGACCAGAACCTGTAAAAGTGAGAAGCATTATGACTGGTCGTGCATTTTGTGACCATTTTGGGTTCATCCTGTGTGTAGCCCTGGCTGGGCTCTTGTACTGCCCAAGGTGTATCCATTGAGGCCTTCTAATAAATACTGCATTATTCTTTAACTCTGCCTAGCTTCTGTTCTAGGTCAGCCTTCACAAGGCTTCAAAGCCACAAATCAACAGAGGTATTTTTCAATCCTGAAACAGGAACATAAATTCCAGAGAGGTACTGGATTTAGGATACAGCCCTGCAGCTGATACTTTAAGGTCTACACAACCTCTTCTTGTACATGAGGTTTTTAAAGCATTCTTCTTATAGTCCGCATTGCCTCCTTCAGCTTGACTTCAGTGTCCTGATTTTGGTCAAGATAATTTTCTTTCTAGTAGCTGGTAAAGTGCTGTGTTTTGGATCCCATATGAAAGCAATATTGATAACAGACTGATGTTTTAGTTGGTTCCAAACTACGCAATTAAGGACATTTCTGTGTCCTGTGCTCTGCACTGATCAGGTGCCCCAGAGGCTGGGGGAGCATGGCCAGGAGAGCTGACCCGACCTGGCCAAAGGGATGTTCCATGCACAGACCAGGATGTGAGCTGGGGGAGCTGGCTGGGAGGGGCCAGGAGCTGCTGGGGGATGGGCCGGGCATCGGTCAGCAGGTGCTGAGCACCCGTGTCACTGTGCATCATTCACATCCCTGGCGTTTTATTCCTCTGTCTTTCCCTTTCATTACAATTATTATTGTCATCAGTATCGCTAGTATTCTTACTATATTAATTTTTTTTTGTTTTAATTATTAAACTATTCTTAGCTGAACCCCAAAGTTTTACTTTTTTCTTCTAATTCTCATCTCCACCAGG
This sequence comes from Hypocryptadius cinnamomeus, assembly GCA_013400635.1. Taxonomy (NCBI): domain Eukaryota; kingdom Metazoa; phylum Chordata; class Aves; order Passeriformes; family Zosteropidae; genus Hypocryptadius; species Hypocryptadius cinnamomeus. The sequence goes on along the minus strand of VYZP01041966.1, from coordinate 34,578 downwards.
AAAGGAAGTGGTGGGGCAGAAGTGAGCGAGCAGCGGTATGATACTTTAGTTGCCAGCCAGTGTTCACCCACTTAGACACCTGTCTCTCACAGTACCTAAACTGCTCACACGCAGCTTGCCTTTGGATCTGAGTAGAGGGCTATCTGCCAGAATATCAACTTAGAGCAGAGCTCATAACCCATTCCGCTTCACACAATACATGTGCAAAAATAAAGGACAAAACCCCATCTTTGTTAAATGACAGACTGCTTTCCATTTAAGGGATTAATAAATAATAAGGACAAACAAGATGGAAGGCCATTTTCCAATGCACACTCAAGAAAAGCTCTCCATGCCTATGAACTATACAATAGAGCCCGTTCAGGGCTGGCACAGCACAAATGTTAGCACAGAGTGGGGGCTTATTGATGTATCAACCTAGATTTTGATTTTGGTACAAATGTTATCAGACTGTAATCATCATGATCTCAAAGAGATACTAAACAGTGGGTGAGAACTGCCTCATAGCAGCAGAATCACATCTCCCCTCACCTTTCTCCTCAATCTGTTTCATTGTTACAGCAGCTGTGGAGGAAAGAAGGGAAGATCAAACCCAAATCCTCAGCCTTTCTACAAACTGCAAACTTCTGTAGCAGAACTTTCAACTGGCCGTCAGAATACACCTAATTTGTGCTAAAATCATCATGACAGGAATGCGATGATGATATGATTCGATAATGTGATTCCTACTCAAGGATTTTCCATACTTTTTTTTTTAAACCACAGTTTTCTGAAAAAACAAGTATTCTCTTACCCTGAGATGCCTTTCCATTTGAGCAGTATCTCTCAATTGCTTCTTTAACATTATGGCTACTTTTAAGAAGTTCATACAGTGCCTATAAAATAAAAAAATTCTTTAGAAAAAGTCAAAGTTTTCTAATATCCAATCTAGACCTCCAAAACTAGTCTTCCAGTGAACATATCTAGTGTAAAAAAACCAGAGAATTTATCTTTACATATGATGAAAATTTAAAAATAAGAGCCAAAACCAAAACCACCCATAAGCTGAGACAAGATTTAACTAAAAAAAAGTAAAACACTATATGCAATTATTAAAAAGGCTGAATTTATCAACAGTATGACAATCAGAAACATCATAGATCACAAGGCTACCAACATTCAAATACTCAAGATTTTTAAACATGTTCTTAAAAATTTTAAGTAAGATCTTGACTTTGTAATATTCAACATTGAGTAGTAGTGCCTTTATAGTACAAAGCAGAGAAGGAGACCACATGTTAATTACAGAGTGCTGTGTCACAAATGGAAGAGGATATAAAACCTACTTGCTCATTGTCCCGTGTATGTAGTCCTTCAGGAATTCTGCCAATCATTTTTTCATTTCCTGTTCTTAAGGAGGTTTCAAAAAGGTATTCTTTAACTTTACTTTCTGATATCACATCAGGTTTCCAAAGTAAATGGTCTTCATTTTCATAAGCTGATAAAAAAGAAGTCCATTCATGCCATGTATAACATTTTTAAGGCTGTAACATTAAAAGCTATTTCACAAAGAACAGGAACACAGAAGTAATCAAATCAAGCACAACTACACCACTTTTTAAACTGCAGATCACTTTAGCTGTTTAGTAATTTTCAACTAAAATTTGCCAAAAAGTATGTAACAAAATGGCAATCTATATGGCAATGCGGTGATTTGTTTTTTCATTCAGTAGCAACCGAATGCTGTTAAGAACTTGGTATGGTGAATGCTTTAAGTGATTAGGATGTAGTCCTCCACAGTACATTGAAATGACACCTGCAATTCTCAGATAGCCTATTTCAAGGATGATACAACACACAAGAGCTGACCTGAACCTTTTGTTAGTCTGTGCATATGTTTCAATACTAGATTAAACTATAAATCCTTTACTCTTATCAATAGACGTGATTACCATTGCACATCATGTTTTATGTACTCTCTTGGCAATATAGAATTTGAGTTATTTAATTCAAACACAGAATCCTAATGGCTGTTACACCAGAAAAGATGGAGATGCTCAGAGCTCTCCTAAAACTGCAGGAAACAACATTACGCTAAGGTGAAGAACAAAATGGCACCTTTGGAAGTTCTTTTATGGCTTAACAACACAGAAAGCTTTCAGTCAGATATGTTTCAAGTGTTAAGTTTATAGGAGTGCAGAACTGCTTTCTAGCTCAATTCTGGTAGCTGGACTACATAGCACAAATGTAAGCCCCCATCTGCCATCACTAGTTCTTCCAGGTGTACAGAAAAGGTCTCCATTTAATCCTCCAGCCCTACTACCAAGCCCAGCCTTCCAGAGTGCTGGTGATACTCCTCTTCAGTTTTCGTTATCAACCAAGACAACGCAGTGCTTTTTGCTGGAGTCTATTACTAATATCCTCAAAAGATGCTCCTTGAACTCTCTGATCTGGCAGCTACCCCTTTGCTCTTGGCCCATGCTATCAGACAACACTTTCAATGGTTCTCTCTACTCCCAGCTCATTACAGAGAAAATCGTCAGATTAACCCCTCCTTGGTCATCCTCTGGTTACAGGAACTTCTTTAGGTCTTGGCTCAGGATAAGTCAAGATGTGGAAATAGTAGAAGAACTACCCACATAAATCCAGTCCTAACTCCTCCATTTCTTGCAACCCACTAGCATCATGCTTGAATCTTAAATAATTGGAGGCTTTCCTAGATCTTAATCAACACAAAGATGTTCACTTCCTAACACTTCCAGCTCCATCGCTACCAAACATGCTTTTTCTCTATTGCAAAGGATTATTCCTCAAAAGAGCAGGTGGCACTGTTGAAAAGATTCAACACAATTCACTCAGTAACATCCCCCTTTAATGTTAAAAATCCTTACAGAATATATAAAAAATATACAGAAAAAACCACAGAATGCCCTTCATTTATTATTACATCACCCTGTTTCTTAATTTCATAGCTGTTCCACCCATGGGCAAATTTTTTTGCATTATTTGCCTTTTTAATTTCACAGCTATATGAGCTATGTTTCTAAAGAAACAAAACTCTATTAAATAAGGCTCTTTTTTTCCATACTAGCACAACTTCAGTTTTTAACCTAAATTTGCACTGGAGTAACATCATATTTACCACACCTCATTTTTAAGAGACAGTATAACAGCACCTATACAAGGAAATTTAAAATAGCTTATTGCTGTTTTCCAGACCAATTTTGTAACCCACATGGTGTTACCTGCCAAAAAAAACAAGCAAGGAAAGAGACTGTTTTGAACAACTTCAGTGTAACATGCTCATAGACCAGCTATAATTCTCCAACAAAAGTAACTCCTAACTCCTACAGTTAGATGACACCTGATATTATCAGACACTTCAGAATTAAGCCTCTAATTTTGTCATAAGAATGTCCTCTCTAAGTCGGATAGTCACACTTCTGAGGTGTAAGTATACAGTTGCACTACTTCAATTTTCTAGTACCTTTTTTTAATGGTCTCTGAGACTTCAGCTAGGTAACTGAATTTACCTAACACATTTAAATAACATTTTTCCATTAAGAGCTATGTATAAACATAAAATAAGAAGTAAAACAATTTGAAGAACATACCCTTTTCATCATCACTGCATCTGCCAAGGTACGCTGGAATTTCAGCCTGGTACTGTGAACCAACCATTATTTCCTGAAAATGTAATAAAAATGGAGAGAAAAAGTGATCAGCAATATTTTGTGTATACAAGTATAAAAAACGTTATTAACCTGGCATCTGACATAGAATTCCTGAATGAAGGTACAATTTTAGATACATACTAAAAATGTTACTGGATTTTTTTTAACAGCACAGTTCTAACTTTTAAAAAATAAAATTATTACCTTTCTCAAATCTTCAGATGAATTACCATTGTCTGCTTCTACATCTTCACCATCAGATTCCTTATCTCCATCACATGTGGTGTTTGCTTCAGAAACAAAGAAGTTTGCTTTTAGCTATGAAGAATTTTTTGTTCAAGCACAGAACTACAACATATCATTTACTTTTGAAAGGAGCACCTGCTTTTATTCATGGAGACACTTATTGTGCGTCTGTTAATCCAGATTTCTACCAAAACCAAACCAGAATGAAGTCAGAACACACTGGTATTTGTATACCGCAGAACTGAAACATTCATCATCACTACAAATTGCATAATCTACTATACTTCCAACCGTCAAAAAGAAACAAAAATTTTTTTGGTTGATTTTCTCACTAAAAGCTTATACATAGAGAAAAACCAGAAAACTTCCAGGGCTATGACACAGCCTCAGATCAATCACAAAGAGAGTAAAGCTGAAGGCATGCCTTTATTACCTACTAAAACCTTTCAACAGAAGTTTTAATGGGCATTCACAACATTCCTTTAAACCAGGCTGCCTTAGCACAGAATGAAGATACAGGAGAGACATACAAAATGGAGTAGGTAAAAAGAGCAGAAGATTCCTTATTCCTCTTATACCTTTTTTTTTCCCTTCCCTTAGGAAGAAATACAGCAGAGCCCCCCAAACAATTCAAATACATTACTCCATAGAATAATTCATATTTTAGAATCTGGAACGCTGTGGCACTGGGTTCTGAAGCAGTTCTATTTTTATAGTTGTATAATCCCCAGAAAAAGGGAATCTGCAGTTGTGACACAATTACACCTATTTTGTATTCCCCAAATTCAGAAAAAATGTACTCATAAATTGGGCTGTAATATTACTTTCATCACAACTAAAACACATCATGAACATCAGAGTCAATATCCAAGACTGTATGGACTGATGGTCTTCTTCCATAGTAATTATTAAAGTCACCAGTCTATCACTTTTTGGTTTTACAAGTAGCAAGCAAGGGACTAACATGAACTAATGGAACAATATGCTTGGACAATCAGGCAATTATTTTGCCCAGTTAATGTAAACTTAAGGAAACAGTCTGTGTTATGTATTAGATAATGTGTATCTTAAAACTTAATGTTATCTTAGAATCTGGGAAATGGACAGAGACCAGAGAAAAGATGGAACTGCAAACAGCACACAGAACTGACATCTCTTTCTCTGAAATGGTGGATACTTGATCTTAAAATGTCCAGCTTAATGTTCACATAAAGTATAATTTTGAAAGAAAACCACAACAGGAGAGAACAAAGATGATGGCTTCTTAATCCTCAGTACAGATGAGGGGCTAAAAACATTTCTCTATGAAGCTGCCACACTTAAAATGTCATATTCATTAACAGTTCCCAAGTGCCAGCATGTTTTGGAGTTTGTTTAACTGAAAAATGGGCATTATGATTTTAAAGGTTTTTGTATCTCTCTTTCAATACAAATGCCCTGCATTTATCAGACAGCAGCATGCAAAGGGCTATGATTGCTGATGACTGAGGCAGCACAATCTCTTTATTCCCCTCTTCTCTACAAAAATGAAATCCCCCATAGAATACCTTAAGATATTTGCCAAATTAAAACTGTGATATAAGTCCTCCACACTGCTCTAACTCCAGCACACCAGTGAACAAATGAGATGCAACAGGCAATGAGGAATATCTCATCCAGGTTGGATAACTGAACCACTGTTTTTTTCCCATCACAGCTCCATGGACAGTGAAATTTTGGTGGTCATGGGTTTACAGGCCCCATCCCATATAAAACTACTTTGGCTCACCCCATGAAGTCCTATGGAAAAGTGCTGAATGTGTGAAGGGAAATAATCACAAAGACACTGCGTTCCAGTTCACATCCACAGGCTGCACGGAGAAGTCACTGGCTTAAAAGCAGCAGCAAAAATTTTAGTACAGAAACACTAATTTAAAAGAATGGGTTACATGTTCACATAATTCACTAACATATCGAAAATCATGAAGGGTGTTCCTCAATAACATATTAACTACTGACTGTGAAGTCATTGTATTTATAGAGAAATGAATTTTACTTGTGCTTTGAGCAGACAACCAAATGTAAGTGTTTTAGGTACTCAGTAATGCCAACCAAAGGCAACGTTCATGTACAACGTCCTGCAAAGTACTGTTTCTCAACTCCTGGTACAGTGAGAAGTAGTCATCAATTTTGGTATTTTAAGGTACAAAGCTATATATAATACTATGACTTTTTGAGTACTATCATAAAATTATGTTTCCTACATCTTAGTGGCCGAGGAAAGAAGTCAGTAGCCTCATGTGAAGTAACTGATGGTGTCAAGTCATCAGCAGAGGACTGTGTTTCTTCATCATCACCCGACAAGAGGTCTTTAGCGATTTCCTCCTACATCATTAAAATAAAAAAAATGAAACCTCAGAGTGACTATAAAATATAGACTGGTAAGCACTTAGATTCAGCCAATTGTAAGCCTCATTAATGAGTTACCTTCCCATAAGAAAATGTAGCAGACCATATTCCTTTAAAGAAAAAGCTGGTTTGCTCCTACTAACTCTAAGAATATAACTTCATTTCTGAGTCAAACATAGTGGTTGTCCTCTGTCTTCTATTAAAACAAATGCACAAGAATTAACTTCTGCAAGCATCAATCTCAAATGTTCCTCAAACTGCTTCCGGTAAGAAACACCAATGTAAACTGCCTCACGTATTTAGCATTCTGTCATTCTTTGCATCACAGATACACTGAAGCTTTAAAAGCCTACTACTGCCTCCTAAACTCTGGGGAAAAGCCAACCAGCCAAAAAAAACCAACAGCCCAGTTTTTTGTAGACTTCTGCAGAGAGGATAGTTCTAGGTAACAAAACACAAAAAAAATCTGACATTTTCGTAGGTTAAAGAAACAATATTAAGAAAGAAAAGACACACTTCCTCCACTCACAGACATGTTTGAACTCCTCTAATAGAGATTTGGAAGGGAAAGAAGTGTATTAGACAACAAGCCGACTACATTTTTGTAGCCTCAACACAACCGTGAATCCTAATGAGAATCAGATGTGCAGAGCCATCATTATATCCTTCTTTCTGTGGAGTTTACCATTACATCATACTCACAGGAAAAAAAAAGACATATACTTACTACTTGCATACTTTTTAGGCTCAACTACAAGCTGCACATGCTTTGTGGCCAAAAATCAGAATAAAATCTCAGAATTTAAAGTTAACTTGCAAACCACAAAAGCTGAAGTTTCAGGGTTTTGTATCAGCAACGCAACACATATAGTCACTACACATAAAACAACCTCTCACCCCCCATGGCTGAGACCTTTCTAAAAGATATGCATTTGAAAACAAAATTCCAAAGCATTCAAGAGTACATTTTCAAGCTATTTTCATACCATTTTTTGGTACTTGATGTGTGGTGGAAGTCAGTTATTTCTGGACATCGCATATATTATCCAAAAATCTCACTTCTTAACTAAAAAAAACTCCAAAACAACTAACAAACCTTCTACTTAAAAGTTCTTCACATGTGTTTTAGAAGAACTGTTGACATATTTAGTTTTCTTTCATACTAATATAGTGACATTAAAGTTGCTGTACATCATTATCAGAACTAGATGCCCAATATTCTTGAAAAGGTAAGATCCCAGAGTGACAATATATATAGAAATTAACAAAGACATGTATTTTGTAACATAAAGAGATTATGACACATAATTTAAAATCACCTGGATTTCGGCTTTTAAACAACAATTCAAGTGAAAATGACTCTGACTTACTTTATCTAGAGTCATATCTGGAAGTTCATCTGCAAGTTCACTTGGAGAACTATTCGCACTGGAACCTGGCATAACTGGAATCGTGGGTTCATAGCCATAGAATGCTAGTAAATCTTCCAATGGCATGTTTCCTTCCTAGTGCAAGAAGATTTACAACACTTCAACATATTGCCAATTACTTGTAAACAGTTCACGCCTAAGAGAATAAGACACATTTTGAAGAACAGAAATAAAAAACAAACAAAGAAAAACTAAGCTGAAAGCAGGAATGATTAAAGTTTTAAAATATTGTGATTCTATGATAACAATAATCCATAAACATGTCTCTTGGCATATAGTGAAGTCCTGTCAAGCTGTTGGGGAAGACATTTTACTGGATGCAACTAAAGAGTAAGTATTAAAAATCTGCTCCTTATCTGATTGATACTGTAGAACATGATTTGACAATATTTCTTCAAGAGAAATATAGAAAACCTTGAAGACTTCATTCCTACATAGCTACAGCTGCACATGTGAAAACCCCCACAGAAGTAAACCAATACAGCAGCTTCTAAGTCCTTCCTTTCATCTCCTGCACAATGTATTTTATATTAACCACTGAGAATGTAACAAGACAAAGACAGCCAAGAAAAGGCAAAAATCAAGATAAAGGCTTGATTTTTAACTTGTCTTTTCCAATAGCTTTTGATCAAGTGATTCTAATAACTATCATCATACTTGCATCCTAATGCAATTAATAAAACAATAAGCAGTGAAGACTTTTTTTTGTTACATGGTTCAAGACATCAGAGTATGAAAAATATTTTCAAATATTTACACCTTTAGAAGTTATACCTCTAAAAATTTATTGTTGAACCCATACACTGATCAAATCCCCTTTTTTCTTCAGCCAGGCAAGGTTTTAGTCCTGCAAAGACTTTTCACAATGGGCAAATAGAAACTCATGTCCAAACCTTTCCAGGATAAGGATTAAAGTAATAAAACGTTTAAGGTGTCTCTCAGTTCTTCTTTCTTCTATTACAGAAGCAGTAAGAGAATTTTGTTGAGTAAAAACTCCATTTTAACCATCAGACCTGGCAAACTGCTTCACTACTATAACAGCAAGCTCATAATCAGCAAAAATGTCATTGTAAAGGCAGTGAGGCAAGAAGAAAAAATCAGGAGTACAAACACTGTGAACTCCACATGTAGAAAACTTGTTTTTACATGGACTACATAAACACAGCCTTGCATTTGATGCTAAAAAATACACTTTTTCAGAAGTACGTTGACCAAGACCTGCAGTTATGCTGAGAGGTGTAAGTGGGCTACCTAACGGTAATACAAATAGCATCAATTTTCTGGGTGTTCAGCATTCAGCAGGCATTTAGAATGAATGCTACACTGCCATGGATGAGCAAAAGGTGTAAATATGAAAAACTTCTTATTAAGAAGTGTAAAATGGAATAGAAAAAGCCAAAGAGCACACTGATCATTTTGTACATTCAGTAAATGCTAAACTGATGAAACTAAGACATAGAAATACCATTTATATAGCAAATTAATGTGACCCATTATGCATAAACCAGGGTTGTTTGTCTGCATATTGGAAAAGTAAAACCTGACCGACATAATGAAACACAGCTAGATGTCATTTTAATAGTATGCAAAATGTACAGTTACAATGTACAAGCGATCTTAGATAACAGGCCTCTAAAACCTATGTCAGTGATTTCTCTACCAAAACAAATGTGCTACTAAATCAAAGAAAATATGAGCACCAGTACCTTTAAGAAGCTAAGTTCAGCCTTTTCTGTGATGATGCACTGCTACATCCTAACCTGACTTTCTTTTATACAAGCTGCAAATGCATTTTTGCAGAAAACTGCACTATACAATACAAATTGAAGGGCAGGTTGAATGTTCTTTTCAGTAGAAAATTTACAATATGTATGAAAAGTAAAACATGTATAGAAAAGTACATATAAAATATGTATAGAAAACTACAATATGTACATTCACAAGGGAGAGAGTCTCTCTTACCTTTTCTAAATCTTCAATTTCAGAGCTGAAATTTTTGCTTTCTTCCATCATTTCCTCTTCTTCGAGAGTTCGCTCATCATCATAATCGTGTACCAGCATTTCAGCAGATGGGTCAAAGTCATGATCCTCAGATGATAAAGAGCCAACTATAAAAAAAAACAACTTAATTTGAGAAATTTTTTCCCCTATACCAACATAAGAAATTAAATCCCACCAAAAAAATTGCATTAACTCTCTTACAAACAGGATCAGAATCTCAGTGGAGTAACAACCACTTGACAAATACAGCTGCTTTAGATGACCTTTCCTTTTCATATTTTTAAGTAGTAAGGACAGCTTTCTCTCTTGCTACAAACAGAATAGCAGGGAGAAGTACCTAAATGAGCAAAATTAAGTTTCAGGAAATACAATCCCAAATTAATATTTTACTGAATAAAAGATTGTTCAAAACACTCTTGAAATCATCATTAATATACAAAGCACACACATCAAAAGATATCAGAAGCTGCAAGACTGTAATCCATAGACTCTGATTTTATTTATCTGATTTATATGGTAACAAGCACAGCTTTTCACTGGCAAACAGGTAACTTAGGTTATGAATTCACATCCTACCAATAGCAAAATAAAGTGAGACTCGCTTCCAATTGCTTTAGCCTCACAAATTGATCTTCTAATAAAATTAATTTGTAGCACTAGATCTAGAAAAATAAACACAGCAGAAATTCAAGAAATACTATGGAAAATACACCAAAAATAACAAAATGCTTCTAATGGATCACATTAATTAACAACCAAGTGTGATACCTCTGTGGTCCAACAGACACTTTTAAACTACTGAAGACAATACTCAGAAGTAATCAAGAAAGTATTATTATTTTACATGCACTTTGTCATTTGAAAGATTATCATTAGAGTCAACCAATTTTCCAAGACGAAAATACTCTGCATCAGTAGTCACTGTTCTATAGTCAAGAATCACCAAATTACAGCGTTGCTTTGCTCTTTAATGTTCACTTCTTTATGGCTTTCAGGTTGGAGGAAAAAGACAGATTAGTATATTTCTCTTCCACTTCTGGTTTCCCCTTATATACTAGCGGTCTGTTGCAATCCTTAGCTTTCAAGCATCAAAGAAAAGGTTTATCAACAATTACTTCTATCAAGGAATTTCTTCAAAAGTTTTGAAAGAAATAACTACAAATTTTCAACCCTCTTCAACAAATAGTGTAATATTCCTCTTTGCACTGCTTTCAGCCTTGAGACAGCTGTATATACCAACACTTCTGAACCTTCAAGAATGGAACTGTTCATCATTTATGCTAAGTATTCATTCCGTATATACAGGTAATTGAATTTCGCTCAGTTTGCCTAAGACAAAGCTGTCAAAGTTTTTAATATCACAGTGTAGAGAAACATTCAGGCCAAAAATGCTTTTTATTCACATACTATTCATATTATGGTCTCACAGAACTTTCAGCACAGCTGAACAACACTACTACAGTTCCAACAATGACATTTTGTGTTTAATCCTCCTGCTGCTGGCCATCACATCGTGCTCAAGTTTTAAGAAAGTACCAACTGCCTTAATCTAACACGCACTTGTAAGGGTGTGATCAAGATTATTGCTTCTAATTGCATTTCTAACTCACTTTCCATTTAACTCAAGGGGAAGTTCTGTTCCACAGACTTTACATTAAGAAATTCCACTTCTCCTGTAGTTCTGAATGTTCAATACCCCATCTAAAATATTCAAAACTAAATTGAAAAATACAAACTCAACAAATTTCATAATAAAGATGATGACAAACACTGCAGAATGCATTTACAAAGAAGCAAGTATCTTCCCCAAATATTTGAGAATAGCCCTGGCTGATGTTAATGATGCTTGGTTGTATAATGTAGTCCAAAGAACAACATTTCGTTACAGCCTTAAAAATTACTTTTTGTTATGATTTTAAACATTTTCTGTTATTACCAAGAAGTCAAAAATTTAGACAAGCCTGTAGTTATCAACAACAAGAGAAGCTGTCTCTCTGCAGGCTATCTGGCTTTACTGAGATGCTGACTTAAAAGTGCTACACAACTCTGATTTCATTTTTGGTTCCGAGGAGCCAATTTCTAACTGCAACTGGACTTAAGTGAAGGATTCCGTAGCCCACATCTGTTAAAAACCCGGCAGGCGGTTAATAGCGTGCACACGAAGCCTTAGGAAAACTACGAGGGGATAAATTTGGGAAGGAGCAGCAAGGAGAGAACGGCGTGCGGGCGACAGGCCGGGTGCCGATGCAGAAGGTGGGCGAGGACGAACCTGGGCTCGAACTCCCAAAGGAAGCCTGTAGGGAGAAGAGAGAGCGAGATAAGAGCGGGCTCCCTGCGGCCCGGCAGCAGGCAGGGCCCTTCATTCCACGCAGCCGTCGGAGCTGCCCCGTTTCACCGCCACCCCGCTTTTCCCCGCTCCCCTCCAGCCTGAGCCCCAGCGTCCCGCCCTGTTGGCCGCTCCATCCCGCTCACCCTCGCTCATCCCTCCTTCCCTCGCTCCCGCCTGCCGCTCTCCGTCCCTCCTCCTCCTCTGGCACAAGGCCCCCCCCGGGGCCGCGCCAGGCCCGGCCGGCGATCCCGTTCCCTCCGGCCCCGGCCAGGCGGGACGTGTCACGGACCGGACCGGCCGCCGCCTCGTCCCCGCTCCCAGCCCGGGGCTCGCTCCTCCTCCCTCCCTCCGGGCGTCACCTCGGTACCGGTGCCGGTGTGCAGGAGAGCTGGCGTGACGCTGACCCCCACGCCATAAGTGTCAGGAACATGAACCAGAACTCCAAAGCCTTCAGCCTTTCACGTGTGCGTGGTCTGTTCTGACAAACAGGGAAAGTAAAATTTACTTTACAGTGCTTTTATCTAAGACGTGTCATCTCTGTTACGTGCAAGTTATATCTACTCCTTTTTACACAATCACAGCATTGCCAGACTTGGAAGGGAACTCAGGAGAACATCCTGCGACAGAGTGGGTGTTCAATGTCTCAAGAGAGGGAGACTCCGTGACTTCCCTGGGCAGCCTGTTGCAGTGCACTTCCACCCTCAATGTAAAGTTCTTCCTCATGTTTAGGTGGGACTTTTTTATTTTAGTATACGGTCATTAGGTCTTGTCCTGTTGCTGGGCACCACTGAAAAGAGTCTGACACCACCGTGTTGGCACCTGCCTTTGAGATATTTATACACATCAATGAGATCTCCTCTCAGTCTTCTCTAGACTAACCAGGCCCAGGTCCTGTAGTCTCTCCTCATTATGAATGAGGTCCCTATATGTCTAGAATTTAGCAGCAATTTTAATTGAGCAGCGATTTTATATAAAATAACAATCAAATATAATCAAGCGGGTACAAAACAATTTAGCAGTGGTTCAGATAAAGCATAAGCAAAACCGATTGACTGGGGTACGGGGAAGGCTTCACACCCTGCCTCACATACAAAAGGCAAAAGGATCCAAACACTACTTACATACTGTATGCTAATACATATTCATCAATATTTTCCTGTAAATGTCCCCGTTTTCGATTCTTGAAATCCACATCACTATAGTGCATACCGCATGCTCCGCTTGTTTCTAAGGGCTCTTCTTTGGCTTTTGGTGGTTGTTTCCGACAAAGGCTTTTCATCATCGTCACTGTTCTTTGAACAACCCCACAGATAGCACATGCACCCCAAGTCCTCTGTTATAGAAGCCAGCATTATATTCCAAAAATAAGCCTTATTATTTTATAGATACCTGAAATAATTTCAATTTTGACCATTTCAAGGCTGATTCTCTAATTATCTTGAGGCTTATTGCGTTTTGGGATGTTACTTGTCTCAAACTACATCCTGCATCCTATTTTCTCATGAACATTTGAAAACATCTGTTTTGTGACACTAATTACATATCCTTTTCCTCTATTACTTTTTAAGAAATATTTTCTAAAATATTGATATAGTTACAATTGTTAGCACGAATCACATTCATTTATCACAGGGAGATGCTCCATTCCCATCATCTTTGTTGCCCTTCACTGGACACTCTCTGGTACTCCTTGTCTTTTTTGTACTGAGGAGAACAGAACTGGATACTGTACTCCAGATGTGGCCTCACAAGGGCCAAGTAGAAGGAGAAGATCAACCTCCCTTGACCTGCTGGCCATACTCTTCCTGTTCTCTTAGTGGCATTTTTTGTCCCTCTACATATAAAGTTGGCTTGGGCTGTCTTTAGCTTGATTCTTTCGTCCCAGGCTATAGAGACGGATGCTTTTAATTTTGGATTCATAAATTCTGCTTCTGGCCAAATTTCAAAGGCCATACTTGCTATATTGAATATTGCTCTGCTGGAGGGGTGGTGTGTGTCACAGCAACACTCACAGGCAGTAGTGCCCAGGCTGTGTCCCACATGGGGCATTGGGGAGGCTCAAGGCTGTACACGAAGTGAATGGCTGCTTTGGATGCATCCTAAGTTTGGTTTGGAGACAGTGGGGAGATCTCAAGCTAGTTTAGGTACTTGAACAGGAGAATTCTACAATGCACAACTCATTCTGCTGGAACCTGTTGCTCTGAGAAACAAAGTAAATGAAATTGTGTCATGCTGCACTGCTGAGTCTAATGTGATTCCAGTACTCCAGCTGTATGTATGCCTTCGAACTACACAGCAGATACAATGTTGTCATACTGCTCTCAATGTACCTGGGGTAGAATGCTGACAACATAAAAATCACACAAGTCTTTGCAGAAACACATATTTTAGGAAAGTTATCACAGTCACTGGCAGCTTCATCAGTACCTCAACCTTTGTTGCCTGATCAGCCTTTGTGTTTTTTGAAGTTACCTGGTAAAAACGGTCAGCAACAGACAGGTCAGCTATGTCAGGGCACACTGCACAGACTCAAACATTAAGAGGAAAGAGTCGATCCTTTGCACTCAAAAATTAAGAAAGCAGATTTAATCTTTTCCACCTCTGACTGATCCAGAATGCCATTATAACCCACTAATGCTACTTGGCCTTTCTAAGTTTTGTTCCCTCTAAATACAACAAATCCAGTGCCCTATACTTTTGAGCCTCAGGTTGGGTAAGGCAAATAGCTTCTCATGAACTCAGAATGTGTAACACAACATATACACAGGCCCGTTCATCTTATCAATAAAATTGCACAGAAAATGCAGTAGGAAAAAATATCTCAATTCAGGAAAGTACATATTTGCTACTATATACATTTTATTAATAGGAATGCTCTCCAATTTGGATGAAAGTACCTGTTTCCTAACTCTTGAAGTAGATTACTTCAGAATCATTTGACTGTTTAACATTATTAAGCTTTTAAATTGTGTGCAATTTTACAGAAAAATCTATTGTTAATTTGCTGCTTAAAATATTTTATCACATTTAGAACTGAGTTTTTCAATTATAATTAAGTACTCTTTCATAAAATAGTGTAAGCTCATAGCGCTATCACAGCAGGTCATGATGTGTATTCCAGAGCTGTCATATAAGGTGCAGCAACTATTCTGGAGAAACTACCGTGGACAGGTGGCTGCAAGGAAAATAAAAACTACTGGATTCTAAAGCATAACAGCAAAAAGAATTTTCACTGAGATTTAGTTTTGCACTTGGAAATTGTAGCTGTACAGAAAAACATACAAATATTTGCACATTCAAATACTTAAGATAAAGAAAAGGAAAAAATCTGGATCTTGAAGGTTTGAAAGGAGCTGCTGTGATCCTGTATCACAGTGGGACTTAGATTGTAATATCTATAATGCACTTGTATTCTATGCTGTTACAAGATGTTTTACCTCCCAGTGGTTTTTACTGAGTGCAGATCAAGATAAAGAGTGAGGATGGTGAATTACTGGGCTAGAATTGCTTTTAATGGAAATGGAAAGGAACAGGGATGTGATTGCATCTCTGCTTTCTCAGTTTTCCTCCAGGAACAGGGGTGAGAACCTGAAATGCTTATAAAGTGTATCTTGGAAACGAAATCTTGTACTTTGGTGGAGTCTGGTATGGTGTTGGTGTGGAGCTTCTTCTGGAGCCCAGTGCTTTCACGAGTGTTTTTCTGCCCTCTGCCCTGCCTCCCTGAATAGAAAGGCGAGGTGAGATTGCTCTTTCCATTTTACAAGGACTCAGAATTAGACATGGCAGAAGAAAATATACCTATGCATATACAGAGCAAATCAAATAATTGCATCAATGCAGATGCAGTTTTCCATGGCCACCATGCATTTTAAAACCCATGAAGTTCTGTGTTTCAAGGTGTCTTTTCTCTTGAATTGGAATCAAGAAGATGGGACAAAAATCTGCCTAAACTGTACTTTATGAAGTAATGGAAGATGATGCATTATGTTTATGTTTTGGCTATATTTTATCCTCTGATTTAATATCAAACAAAAAATGGTTTCATTTAATTGAAACAGTAAAGAAAGTAGAAACAACTAAAATTAATTATAAAAAACCTGAAACAAAAAAAAACAACAATGCAATGAAACTGAGCAGTTATAGATGGGGAATTTCAAGACAAAGAGGGCAGAAGCTCTAGAAAAAAATCTCTTCATCTGCAGCAATTTTTTCTCCTTCATTCCTAAAGAAGGGTAAAATTTAGTCTTTTGCTTCCTGCACTCTTAATGTGTGTTGTCATGAACATATCCAAGAGACACATGATGATCAGATATTACCATAAGCATGTTTGAAGTCTTAGTTTGTGTCTGGGTGGTGTAGATATGGTGCTACTTTTTTACTTCAGTCCACACTCTTCAGCAAACCATTGCCCAAAGCCCTAGAGTAATGGCCTCAAATAGCCCTTTCTGTAGGCATAAGGGAGAAAAAGCAAAGCCTGCTTGTTCAGGAAATGAGCTGGTCTTAGACCTTTTTATGGCTGTATCTGTGCTAGTAAATTAAATATGCTCAGGGTTGTTTGCTTGGCATTAAAACCACCAAGAAGCACAGAACTTCTGTCCAGAGCACAGAACTTATGTCCAGACCTGCACGTATCTCTGCAGCCAAAACCTCTACTTCTGTCAGAGACGACCTGTTGTAGGTGGACAGTTCAACTCAGTAACCTGAAGGGTAAAGAAAAAGAAGGCTGCTGGTCATGAAACACATGGAAACCATCCTAATAGTTTGATGTCAAGGATAACCATGTCACAGCAGTGTTCAACTTATTGGAAAAGAAATATTATAAAAATACAAGGCACCATCTCCCACCAATCTATATTCTCTGAGCTTTCGGAGGGGAGGATGAAAGGAACTCCATCTGTGTATTAGGCATATTGCTTACTACTCCTAATCACATTTCTTGTTGTGCAGATGCCATCGATTTGAGGATTTTATTTCAACAGAGAATGGATGTGCAGAGTAAGCTTAAAATCTCCCAGTTGTCTGTCATGGTTTAACTCAGTTATCATCTAAATACTATGCAACTGCCTGCTTGCTTTCCCCAGGTAGGGAGAAAGTCAGGAAAAAAAAAGTAAACTTGTAGATGGAGATAAGAACAGTTTAATACTTGAAACAAAGTAAAATATAGTAATACAAATTATAATGATATCAATAATATCTTCATCATTAACAACAATAATAATAATGAAACAGAGAGAGAGAGGAATAAAACCCCAGAAAGGCAAGAGATGCTCAAATGGAGTTGCTCACCACGCTATGACAGATGTCCAGCCTGTCATCCTGCAGCAACAATCAGTACCTCCCCACCATCTGCCCCCAGCTCACATCCCAGCTCACATCCTGGTCTGTGCATGGAACATCCCTTTGGCCAGGTTGGGTCAGCTCTCCTGGCCATGCTTCCCCAGCCTCTGGGGCACCTGATCGATGCAGAGCATGGGACATTGAAATGTCCTTGGCTATGGAAAGTATTAAATAATTATAATAAAAAATACAAATAGCAAACAACAATAATAAACAACAATTTAATTTTAGTAGTGAGCAAAGTAGCTACTTTTGGTGAAGCTTACAAAACCAGAATTATTTATAACAAGATATTTTATCCAGACTTACAGATATATGACTTACACACGCAAATAATTACAGCACTGTTAATTACACAAGAGGTGGTATAATGTGAATATGTAGCAGTGTGCCCCCTGTGGACAGTGACGCGGATGTCCTTTGTCCCCCCAAAAAGGAAAAAAGCCTAGAAGATTCTCTCAGTGATCAGGTGAAAAGTGATCTTATAGGACCTTGGAAACTTCACCTCAAACTTGAGGGAACCCAATTGGGCAGAAGCCAAAAAGTCCCGCCTGAACAATTAGGTAGAAAAACAGGAGAACAAAGAAACTAAGTGCTTTTGTGAAGTGTTTTTACCAGGAGCAGAGCTGTGCACCTGGCTCGAGTTTTCTGTTTGTTATTTTGTCTTTTATTAAACCTTTTTGTTTCCAACACTGTAGCAGAAGCCTTCCTGCTAAAATATAGCCCCAAAAATATTAGCTGAGCTATCTTTGGGTGTATTATATTTCTCCGAGAGCTTATTAGACCTGGCTCGAGGAAGAAAATATAATATGAATACTTTAATTTAGGAGATTTTTACAGAGGTCATCTAAGGAAGGCTTCCTAACAGGGAACCTTAGATGCCCTTCAGGGAACCTTCAGCCCTCCTTAGATTTTAACACCTGTGCGACGGATAACACTGGTGTGAAGGAAAGGAGCGCTATGCTCTGTTAAAGGCACAGCTTTCCCAGGAAGGTCTTCTTGCTTAGACAAAGCATCTTTCTGATCGTCTTCATGCTGAAATGCGACTGTCCGTGCAATATAACTGAAAACAACTGTTACTCAGCTATGCAAAGAAAAACAGACAATCAAGTACCTCCTCCGTATGCCCTGCTCTTGGTCAAGGAGGAAGTTTTTAATGAAAAGGTAGGTATGTCATTCAATTATAAACAACTGACAGCCTAATAAGAAACAGTTTCTCCTCAGTATTGCACATTGCTAATTTTCATTTTATAACATTGACAGATGTGTCACACATTATGAAGGAAAAAACCCATTGTGTTTTTCAGTGTCTCTCAAAGTATTTTAAATGCATACACAATAGCCAACATAATTTAAAAAAATATTTTCAAGAAACTTGTCTTTACTTATTAAAGATATGCTATTAGCCTTTCTGGCAACATTGCTATAGTGTAGTAAGATACCTTTATTTTGGGAGAACTGGGGGGGAGTATTTCCTAAACAGGAGGCTTGGTACTTTTGTTTTGAGGGAGTTCTGCCTATTTCTTTTGAGCCAATTTGTAATAATTACAGAACCCCAGAATCCTTTATGCTGGAAAAAAGATACAACCTTTGATCACCACCTTGACAATCAGAGTGAAGTTCCACGTCCAGTAATTTCTTGAAGTCCTCCCAGCTTGGTGTTGCTCAGGCAGGACCTGCCTTTCCTAGACCCATGCTGGCTGGGCCTGATCCCTTGGCTGCCCTGTGTGTACTGTATGATGACACTTTAGATGACCTCCTCCATGACATTGCTGGGCAACGAAGTCAGGCTGAGAGGCCTTTAGTTCCCTGGATCCTCCTTCTGGCCATTCCCATGGATGAGCATTACATTTGGCAACCTACAGTCAACTGGAACCTCCCCAGTTAGCCAGGATTGATGGTAAGTGATAGGGAATGCCTTAGCAATCTCTTCTGCCAGCTCCTCAGTACCCTAAATGACAAGTTCACAGGAAGTATCATCACTGTCTTTCAAAGAGTTCACAAAGATGCACATACTTTCAAAAACTTTGTGCTGTGCACATTGATGGGAAAAACTTATAGAAAAGCCTTACAAAACCAGTTTTCTTCACTTCACTTGGATATGCAAAGTTTCTAAATTAATCTAGTAATTAAAAATGGGGAAAACAAAAAAAATGGCACAAGTTGGTGCCTATATAGATTTTGTAAAGAAAAAAGGGCTAAAGCAAATAAAATTGGCTGTGAAACGAAACAGCATTTAACTGAGATCTGCTTATATTTAGGAATGTGCAAGATCCTGATATCATGCCAGTTATCTAGTCTCTTTATTTCAAATTTAACATGCTTTATGTTCACAAGTTAGCAAGGATAATTTTAGGAAAAACACAGAAATTTCACTTGATAGAGAAAAGAGTAGGGTAGAGAGAAGCATCCAATTAGTCACTTGGTACTGAATGTTTAGTTCATAATTCCTTCATCATTATTCCTTTTTTATCTAAACAGTTTCTTGTCATTAACAGTTACTATTTTATGAGTTTTTTTAATAAATTTAGAACAGTGAATATTCACTTGATGTTACTTCATGGGTGGCAGAAGCTGAGTACATTTAGAATTCAGATGTGTAATATTTTGGAGAAGATGTATACCATGACTTTGTCCTTCAACAGAAAAAATGTAGCAATGTAATGTAGGCAGTGTTCATCTGGGACATATTTGAAGAACAGTTGCACCCTTTTAACTTCTATTTATTATCTCTCATAATGAGGAAGGAATACTACTTAATGGAGATAAACCATTCAATTGGCTTCAAATAGCCCTTAGTGTCATACTGCACAGTGTTTATGGAATGTGTTACTGGAGATGGATGCTTTCACTGTTGAAGGGGAAAAAACCTACGAGTCAGGCTATTTTCAATTACAATATGTATGAAAAACTTGAAACAGAGAAGCTGCTCTTTTAAAAGCTTGGTTCTAAAAGAGTTTCCATGTCTAATTAGCATAAAGAAAAGCATGGCCATTTTTGTCCATCCCCGTTTTTGTCCTGGCTTTTCACTAGTATCACCAAGATACTAATTATTTAAGATAGGAACAGACATTATCTTGAGAGAGGTAAAATGAGCAATTTATTTCAATAATATAGGTCAAATTCATATAATTCAAAATTAATACTGAAGTATTACTTCAAAATGTGGACTGTTAACTACAGCTTTATTGAAGTCTTTGCCCAAAATTCTGCTCCTGTGAAAGTCAGTGGTAATTTTAATATGAAAGTTCTTCAGAAATTAAGGACTCAATAAGCACTTATGTTTTAATTTCCAGACCTGTCTGGTACTTCCTTATTATATTAAATGCATTGGATGCAGAGATGCTCAGAACTACTGTAAAATCAAATAACTAGAGGTTATACATAATATAATGCAAATAATAACAGCCAATTATTTAATTCAGTCAAATCCTATTGTCATATTTATGTAGAGACACCCACTGAAATCTGGAATAAATTGGTAAAGTCTCCTTACCTTTCTTACCTGGAAGGTATAATACATAAAAATAGACAAGCCCAGATACTTTACACTCATGTTCATGTTATTGCAAATGATAATTTGCACTTTTTTAATGTGCACTTTTTTATACTGCTTCCATTCTTTTAATTTTGCTACTTAAAATATAAATGAACATGTAGCTGAAAGATACTTAAAACTTTGCAGTAAGGATGGTTCATTAGAACTGTGTTGGTATTGAGGAACTCTCACTGTGTTTAGGAGCTAATTATACAAATAAACATTTGCTGAGAAGAACATACATTAGAATTGGGGTTTTTATTATTAGCATAAGGTGGTCATTTGCTTTCTAGTTTTTTAATACTGGGCTTTCTGCATCAGAAGTTTTCTGGATCAAATCTGTATTAATCAGTTTTAAAACTGTTACATGGAAATTTTTATTTTGGCTTTCTGCTTGATCAGATTGCTGGTTCAGATTGGTTATATATTGGGCATGCTGGGTTTTAAAGAAAAGATGAAGTATTTTGTACATCTTCTGGAGTGACACAAGAGTGTGTAATAGTAGGAAATTAATTATGTTTCTATATTTTTCTATAGTTTTTCCTTAATTAACAATCAGTGTGTACTCTACTCATGTAAGTATCTTGTATTCCACTACTATAAATGAAAGCACATTTCAAGTGCCTGCCAAAATACATTTTTGGTCTCGTACTTCATCTCATTACATGAGGAAGGAGAGGTGGTGGGTTGGGGAAACACAGTAGGGAGTGTTTCAGCTGTATAGAGCTCTAGGACAGTGATGTCATAAGTTTGAGGCCCAATGAGTAGGATTCAAGGGGATGGCCAACAAGGCAGATATCCTGGTGGTAGCCTGTTCAAGCCCACTTAACCAGGATGAAGAAGTAGACAAAGCATTCTACAGGCAACTGGAGGATATCTCATGATCACTGGCCCTTGTTATTGTGGGAGACTTGGCTTTAACTTGCTGGATCTCTGCTGAAAACTCAGCACAGCAGAGAAGAGGCATTCTAGTAGGTTCCCGAACCATGTGGAACACAATTTCCTCGCACAGATGGTGTGTGTGAGCCAGTGAGGGAAGACCTCACTTGACCTGCTGTTTGTGAATAGATAAGGACTGGGGGTGATGTGGTGGTCAGAGGCTGTCTTGGGCATAGTGACAACAAAATGATAGCTTTCAATTCTTGGTGAAGGAAGAGAGGGCATCAACTAAACTTCTGCCTTGGCCTACCAGAAGGCAGACTTTGGCCACTTCAGGACAGTGGTTCAGAGAGTCCCTTGGAAAACAATCCTTAATAACAAAGGGATCCAATAAGGCTGAACATACTTTAAGAAGGAAATATTAAGGCACAAGGGCAACCTTTAAGATTCATCCCTATTTGCCAAAAGACGAGCTGGAGGGCGGCAGGGAGAAAGAAGACTGGCCTGGCTGTATAGGGGGCCTTTCCTGGAACTCAAGCTAAAAAAGAGATTTTATGACCTTTGGAAGAAGGCAACTTGGGAAGTGTACAGGGATGTTATTAGGACAGGTAGACTGAAAGTTAGAAAGGAAAAAGCTGAGCTAGAACTCAATCTGGCCACTTCTGTGAAAGATAATTAAAAGGGTTCTTATAAAAAAAAATCAACAACAAAAGGAGGACCAAGGAAAATCTCCATACTTTATTGGATGCAGAGGGAAACATTGTACCTAAAGATGAGAAAAAGGCTGAGGTAGTTAATGCCTGCTTTGCGTCAACCTTTAACAAGAAGACACTTGTTATCAAGGCAACCAGCCCTCTGAGCTGGTAGACAAGGAGCAGAATTGAGCCCCTCTCCGGGAGAAGTCAGTTAATGACCTACTGAGCTGCTTAGACATCAGAAGTGTAGAGGGCCAGATGGAATCCACCCAAGGATACTGAGGGAGCCGGTGGAAGAGCCCACTGAGCCACTCTCCCTCATTTACCAATGGCCCTGGCTAACCTGGGAGGTCCCAGGTGACTTGAGTCGATTTACCGAAAATTCTGATATTTTGTTTTATTAGTCAGTGGTTATTAGTTTTTATTGGCCAGTGTGACACCTATCTACAAGAAGAGTTTGAGGGAGGTTCTGGGCAGCTACAGGCTGGATGCTGGTGCCTGGTACGGTTATGGAACAGATCATCTCCAGTGCTACAGTGCAATCACATGGCATGTGCAGCACAGCCAAGGGATCAAGGATCAGGCCCATCCAGCATGGTGTTAGAAAAAGTAGATCCTGCTTGGCCAACCTGATCTCCTTCTATGACCAGGTGGCTTGCCTAGTGGATGAAGGAAAGGCTGTGGGTGTTGTCTGCCTGGACTTTAGTAAAGCCTTTGATATTGTCTCCAATGCCATTCTCCTGGAAAAGCTGGCAGCCCATGGCTTGGACAAGTGCTCTGTTCACTGGGTAAAATCTGCCTGGATGGCTGGGCCCAGAGAGTGGTGGTGAGTGGAGTTACATCCAGCTGGTGGCCGGTCATGAGTGGGGCTCCCCAGGGCTCAGTACTGGGGGCATTTCTGTTTAATATCTTTATCAATGACCTGGACGAGGGGATTGAGTGTGTATCCTCAGTGTGGCAGACAGCACCAAGTTGGGCATGAGTGTTGGTCTGTGGGAAGGCAGGAAAGGAGGGATCTGGACAGGCTGGATTGATGGACTGAGGCCGGTGGCTTGAGGTTCATCAGGACCTGGGCTGTTGGTTCATAGCTGGGCCAGGTGGCAGAGCACTGCCCTGCCTTTCCTGCTCATGGTTTCAGGTTTGGCATCAGGCTGTGCAAATAACTAAGGGACACACGGAATGCTCCCATACCCTTCCTGGGAATCCTTGCTTTTGCAGCATAGGCAAATAGAAGCACAAACAATTTCAAAGATGAGGAGAAAGGAGGTTTCACTGCAGTCAAGACTGTGATGAATCTTGAATTCTTGAATGTAGATAAACACTGCTAGTGTTAGAAATCAGAACTGGGGTTTAAATACATAGAGTTGAGCTGAAGATTAATGTTTCAGCACTTCTGAATTGTTTCAGAGCTTCTGTCAGTTTAAAGATGAAATTATCACGTGCTTTTTCTACTTTATTTTCTCAGTTGTTGATTTTTAGTCAAGTTTCTGGTAATTGTTGCTTTCTAGTGATTTCTATCAAGTTATGAAAAATAATTTACTTTGACCATATATACAGGCCTGTAAAATACATTTTAAAAAAAGAATCCTACAGTTTGAGAGAATTTTTGTCAAAAGTCAGTGCAAATCTCATTTCTACAATAACTTAAAACTTGTGGAGGAAACTTCCAAAGAAAATCCAGAAACAAATGCAGGTGTTACAAACACTTGCCAGCATTCTTTCTAACTACATCTAAATATAATTTTGTAAATTTACTTCTTTACCTAATTATTTGAAAAAAAAAATGATTGCGTTGGTAAAAGGATTTCAAAATTGCAAAATGCAGGNGAGGGCGGTACCGGGGGGCCCCGCCCGCTCCTCTCCGGGCTCCCGCGCGGGGGCTCTCGCGGAGCTTGCGCGTGCGCGCGCGCGTGGGGAGCACTGCGGCGCGGAGCGGCGCCATTTTGAGGGAGCGAGGCGAGCGCGCGGGGTGCGCGCGCGCGGGCGGAGGGGCGAGCGGGGCCCTCGGAACGCGCAGGGACAGCCCCGGGAAAGCGCCGGGAACGGGCGCGGGGCGGACACAGAGCAGCCGGGCCGCCACTCTCCTTTCCCCGCCGTGCTGCCCGGACCGCCCTTGGGGACGGCAGGNTTGTCTGCCTGGACTTTAGTAAAGCCTTTGATATTGTCTCCAATGCCATTCTCCTGGAAAAGCTGGCAGCCCATGGCTTGGACAAGTGCTCTGTTCACTGGGTAAAATCTGCCTGGATGGCTGGGCCCAGAGAGTGGTGGTGAGTGGAGTTACATCCAGCTGGTGGCCGGTCATAGTGGGGCTCCCCAGGGCTCAGTACTGGGGGCATTTCTGTTTAATATCTTTATCAATGACCTGGACGAGGGGATTGAGTGTGTATCCTCAGTGTGGCAGACAGCACCAAGTTGGGCATGAGTGTTGGTCTGTGGGAAGGCAGGAAAGGAGGGATCTGGACAGGCTGGATTGATGGACTGAGGCCGGTGGCTTGAGGTTCATCAGGACCTGGGCTGTTGGTTCATAGCTGGGCCAGGTGGCAGAGCACTGCCCTGCCTTTCCTGCTCATGGTTTCAGGTTTGGCATCAGGCTGTGCAAATAACTAAGGGACACACGGAATGCTCCCATACCCTTCCTGGGAATCCTTGCTTTTGCAGCATAGGCAAATAGAAGCACAAACAATTTCAAAGATGAGGAGAAAGGAGGTTTCACTGCAGTCAAGACTGTGATGAATCTTGAATTCTTGAATGTAGATAAACACTGCTAGTGTTAGAAATCAGAACTGGGGTTTAAATACATAGAGTTGAGCTGAAGATTAATGTTTCAGCACTTCTGAATTGTTTCAGAGCTTCTGTCAGTTTAAAGATGAAATTATCACGTGCTTTTTCTACTTTATTTTCTCAGTTGTTGATTTTTAGTCAAGTTTCTGGTAATTGTTGCTTTCTAGTGATTTCTATCAAGTTATGAAAAATAATTTACTTTGACCATATATACAGGCCTGTAAAATACATTTTAAAAAAAGAATCCTACAGTTTGAGACAATTTTTGTCAAAAGTCAGTGCAAATCTCATTTCTACAATAACTTAAAACTTGTGGAGGAAACTTCCAAAGAAAATCCAGAAACAAATGCAGGTGTTACAAACACTTGCCAGCATTCTTTCTAACTACATCTAAATATAATTTTGTAAATTTACTTCTTTACCTAATTATTTGAAAAAAAAAATGATTGCGTTGGTAAAAGGATTTCAAAATTGCAAAATGCAGGCATTTATATCCCCAGCAGTAAGAATCTATACATCACTTTTCTCTCAAAACTGCACACGCAGAAAAATTGTGCAGACCTCCAGGGTATTTCCACTCGTGCGCCTGTACACCGAAGTACCTGTCGATTTACCGAAAATTCTGATATTTTATTAGTCGGTGGTTATTGGTTTTTACTGGCCTTGAGCCCCGCCGGCGCCGCGATTAAACCGCGCTGCGGGTGCGGGCGGCGCTCGCCGCCTGCGGAGCGCCCGCTCTGTCCGCGACAGCGGGCACCGCGAAGGGACCTGCGCTTCCCGGTGCCCGCTGCAGCCCGCTTCCCGACGCGGGGATCTCACCGGCACTCACCAGGCTGATCTAGGGCCGCGCTGGGCGGGCGCTGTGGCACACACGCGCGGCGTACAGACCTTCCAGCCGAGGCCCCGCGGCGCCCGCCCGGGCCGGTCCGANCCGGCGGCGGGAGCAGGGGGGCCGCCGGGAGGGCAGAGGACGGGCGCTCGGCGAAGCCGCAGCGGGAGGCCGTGGTTTCCGACTTCTGTGGGTCCGCACACCCCGGAGCGGGCGGTGTTTGTCCGCACACCCCGGAGCGGGGTCTGTCTGTCCCCACACCCCGGGAAAGGAAGCATGCCCCGGGCCGCGCTGGGGCTCCCTCGGCGGCTCCCGCGCTCCCTCTGGGGAATGTCCCTGGCCCAGGTCAGCGCTTCCCGCCTGGGTGCCTTCTCTACATCTGTTCACCTTTGCCAATAAAACGAGACATGACCCTTTTCCTGTTTTTCCCCTCACTCTTCCCTGCCAGCCCCCACTCCCCGTCCCCCGTCGCTCCCCCCAGCGTGTTTTCCTCCGGGGTTGAGCGGCAGGAGGAGGATTTCGCTGATAGGCTGCGCCCTCCGTCAAACACTGCTGCCGCCCTCTCCGAGCCCTGAGTGGAGGTGTAAGCGAGGCTTCCGCTCTTGGGCTCGGCTGCCGGGCTGCCTCCGTGTTTGCTCTTTAGGATCCAGGTTTCTGTTTGTTTCTGTTTTTAAGATTCAGGCGTTTGGGTTTTGTTTGTTTGGTGTTTGTCTAATGCCAGTCCGGATTTAGTAAGGGAAAACTGATTTTTCTGGTTCTTTTTACCTTAGGTTGCTTGGACGATAGAGTCAGTCCTGTATTTTTGCAGCCGTTTGCTTCAGCTGGCAGAGAAGAAAAAAGGTGGACACTGACCTGCAGCAGTTGCTTCCTGTGAAAGGGAAGAAATATCGGATACTGTTCTGGGATAATTTGTGCGTGCTGTGTCCTGAAAAGGCCTCTGAAACAAGCAGTAGACATCGGGGAAGAGAACTGAGGAAATCGTGAGGTTTTTTCTTCTAGCAGTGCCGAGCACATCACCCTTGGATTCTTTTGTCCGCATGGCATGGATATATAGCTAAATTTATGAAGTTCTGAATACTTCAGCTGCCAAAATAAAGTGCTTTCCTCTTTTTACATACTGTTTTTCTTCTCGGCAACATTCTTTCTGAGTCAGAGGCTTAACCAGTTTTGTTAACTGGCTCCACGTTAAATGTGGCCTGAGTCACTGTGGGGACATTGCTGAAAAGTTTCATGGCAGATTTTTTTTCCCCCCTTATTTCATTTTTTAGATTTTCTGATGTAGTCTTCTCTCATTTTGCAGTGAGACCGATTTTATAAATGAAGAGTATAATAGATGTTTGTTTATACTTTTTTCTTTTGTATTTTATTTAATATTTTTGTTGAAAAATGTTGTTGCCCATAAGCAGTATGGAGGTATCCAGATAACTGTTTACAAATGCCTCTGCTACCGCAAGGTAGGAAATGTTCTTCCGTTCATATGTGAAATTTGGGGTTTTGGCATCACAGTTTGTGGAGTAAAACCTGTGTTTCTTTCACTTGGAGCTGATGCTGCGTATAGTGGTATCTACATGGAATAAACAAGAGAAGAAGCTGTCAGAGAAAAGAAAAGGTTTTTAAGACAGACATTGTCAGACTTTGTAAATAGCCTTGCAGAATCTGTGAGAAGGATGGGTAGCTGATTTCTGTGAGGTCAAATCTATGTCAAACTGCCACGAATGTAGTATCAACAGAAACTTGGGGTATTGTCTCAAGGAAAACAAACTGGAAAAATATAAATCACGCAGTACTTGCGCCTTGTGCGGTCCTCTTGGATTAGGTGAGTGTTGTAGTGTTCATAAATCAATGTACACTTGAAAAAATATTGGCAGAACAGTTAAACCTGTAATTTTTATTGGTTAGAGGTTCTTTGGTGGTTTTTTTTTTTTTTTTGAGAATGTTGAATGTTGAAGCTTGTTAATTTTTACTCGCTGGATTTTATAATTAATAGAATAATTCCTTAAGAATTTGAAGAATACAGGTACAAGGAGAAACGTGTAGGTAAGAGTGTGAGTTTTATGTGAGATTAAAAAGTAGCTATATCTAGACTAAATCCATAAGGAATTTAGCCTTCATGTTAATGTTGTAATCTCAACAGTGAATGTTATATCCTTTTGACCAAGTCTTCTGGAGAGCTTGCGTGTGTCATTCCTTCCATTTGTGTTAGATGTGTTTGCAGCACCAGGGTAGTAATAATATAGAGGGGTTTTTACTCTTTTTTTTTCTTTCCACGATTCTTTGTCACATATGAAAGCCAGAGGGTTTTTTACCAAAAATTATTTACTGCCTATGCAGACTGACTTTTTTCTATGTTGATATTGTAAGATTGACTTCAGTGTATTTTCCTGTTCTGTAATGGGAATGAATTAGACTGACTGGTCTGTAAGTATAGCACTTCAAAAAAAGCTCCTTCTCCTTGGAATGATTCAGAATTAAATCTAGTGGTGAATTGGCTTATCTTCCTTGTTATTTTTGGATGTATTGTAGTTTTATTCATCCCACAGTGATTAAATATTTTTTAATTTTGGCATTAATGTGTTCGTAATAATTTTTTGTAGGTTTGCATTCAACAGAACTGCACTGCCTGAAAGAAAATTAAGATGGACAGAGCAACTTAATTCAAAAGTCAGTGGTAATTTTTTCTGAAGTTTTCTATCCCCTACTCCACCCTGATGATTCATAAGGCTTTAAATAATTAAAGCATTATTGGGTAGACTTTAATCTGAGCGCTGGTAGAGGTTACACATCTACCTCAGTTGTCACCTTCTAAAATATTTTTGAGAGCTTCTACAATACTGAAGTATTAGTAGTAGTAAACT
Organism: Hypocryptadius cinnamomeus; assembly: GCA_013400635.1. NCBI lineage: Eukaryota > Metazoa > Chordata > Aves > Passeriformes > Zosteropidae > Hypocryptadius > Hypocryptadius cinnamomeus. The sequence continues at coordinate 5,617 of VYZP01041966.1, read as the reverse complement.
AATGAAAAAAAGGTTTTCTCTGAGCTCTGAGGGCAGTGCAAAGATATTTGGGAAGATTGCATGTGTTGAAACCTTGTAGAAAAAGTATAGTTAAGCATGTGAAACTATATTTAAAAATTACTGCAGTGTATTTTAACTCCTTGTTATTTTGACCACAAATGAAGGACTTGCGTCTACATAAATTTTGTAAATTCTCAAGTCTCACTAAAGTTCTTACCTGTATGTTGTCAGTGTCTAAAAGTTTAACTAGCTTCAGTTTTCTGCTTTGGATGGTCTTGCTTTGTTATTTTAACTTCTGTTTCAGTTTTATTGTTTTGAAAATATGGAAGCTATGGAACATGAGTAGGGGTCTGTTGCTGTAATCTCTGGCTATGGCTTATGGCTCCTCTGTATTGAGTCTAGGTGTGGCTGGTGTTGACTGGTGAGCTGAGCCACTTGTTACAGAACCAAACCAATAGAAAAGAATGATCTTGTGTATTCCTTTAATTGTATGAGTATGATTTTTTTGAAAGCATTTGGTAGATGGAAAGTTTTGGCGTGAGTGGCCATTTCATTTGATTGTTGTCTATTGTATGCGCATGAGAGTAATAGAAATATTCACTTCTTAACTCATAGAAAAAGTGATGTGTTGCTTGTTTTTCCAAGCTATTAATTTTCAGTGCTGAGATACTTTTATTTCTTTTCAAGATGCTTTCACTGAAATCAAGGAGCTACATCCCCCACTTACTATTTTGGGTCACATCTTTTTCTAGACTCGTCTCCTTCTGGAAGTTTTGAGGAGTTTGCTTTTTAGCTTCATTAAATTAATTCTGTCTTTGCACCTCTCTGTTTGCTGGTAGGATAATTCTTTTATCCTTTCACAGTACTTAACACTTGGAAAGTTGTAGTGTTCCACACTTAAGGGGAAAGGAGCACCCAAGATTCATAAATGCTTGTGGTTGAAAGGGACAACAAAAGTTGGACAGTCCACAAAAAATCAGCAGGTTTTATACATCAGTTGCACACTTGGCATTGAAATGGGTATGTCAGTCCCTGGCCTACTGTATAAGCACACAGTTTGCATAGTAGGGATGGGGTAGAAGGGAAGAGAGAAGGGAAGAGATGAATTAAGGAGAGGGAGAGAGAGAAAAAGTGATCACCAGCCCTGATTCCTAGTGTTGGTCTCGCTATACGTTGTCCTGGGATGTGCAGGCAGGGCTTGGTGGGGTACCTTTTTATAGATAATTTCCTTGCCCTGAAGCTAAGGTTTTCATTTTCTATGTATATCAGTTATCTTGCATGGTCCATTCTTTGAGGCCTTTCTGGAAATGGCTTGGAGGGTTTTGGGGGATCCCTGGTGATCTCATTATCCCCCTATTGCATTGGGCTTTGGTCAACAGTTCATGCTCGCTTCTGTGCTGGTGCTGTCTTTTGGTTTTTATGTCTCCGTGGACTAGAATGAGGATGTTTGTCCCAGAAGGGTGCTGTCCTACCTCTGCACAGCCCCTTCTCCAGCCACATCCCATTTACCACAAACCGTTGGTTGGCTCTGCAGTTGTCCAGCTATTGGTGTTTGAGATACACACGTTAGCCCCTTATCTTCAGGGATTCTATAGGAGTGTATTTTTTTCCTATTTGTGTATATATGTGTTTGACAAGGATTCAGGAATGTTTTACAGCTGTGCCTTTGTACCCTGAACAAAATTCGTACCAACTGAGGAGAGAATGCCAAGCGTGCTGGTCCACTTTAATTTCTTCCCTAGATTTGTGTTTTTCAAGTCTGTTAAATGCTTTGCAGACAACTGTGAAGATAATGTCCTTGCTCCCAAGACCTTACACTTTAAACCTTGATGTAAACATAGCTTTTGTAGTGGGTAACTGTCAGTAGGTTGTGTCTTTTACTGATGTGGTTATTCTGGAGGTTCATAAAATGGGTACATTTGTACTGGTTAATTCTTCAGGATGGTGCAGGTTTCTCTACTGTGTGAAAAAACTGTTGGTGGAAGTTTTTTGAGAATAAGTACCCTTTAATCCAGCAGCAAAGCTGAAACAGAATTACATTGGTAAAATGATAGAGGCAAATTGTGCAGATATTTAGTGTTGTACAAGCTGATGTACTTTGTGCTCCTTTTATTTTTATTCTAATGAGGTTATTCTGTTTAACTTGTGTGGATAGAACTGTTACACTGACAGTTCATCAATAATGTCTGAGGAAGTTGCTTTTATTTCCTTTTTTTTTACTAGTAGGAAAAAATTCTGTCCTGCAAAGACAGCTATTTGCACACCTTAGTATACAGACGTGAACAAAACTTGTCACACTTTTTGTTTTGTTTTTTCTTACTCTATGTGTTTGAGTAACTGAACATGGTACCTGATGATAATGACCTATGTGGTGCTGTCAACTCTTCCACAGTCTCCTCCTTTCACGTTTTGGGTAGACATAGTCAGGGAACCAGCTGAAATAAGAAGTTATCTGCTTTATATGCTCAGCATAGGGCAAAACTTCTGCCTTTATCAGCTGCTACTTCTTTCTTGTGACAGGTCCCAAGTGCTGAAGAATCCCTGGTGATTTCCTATGTAACATATGCTGACTAGGGCGGTGATGTAATTCAGCTCACACTTTAGCTTTTGAATTTGAACCTTGTTAAAGGGCAAGAAATGATCATCTATCAGGCTTTTGCTAAATGGTTAGTACCGTTTAGTGGAATCATTACACACCCTAGTGTGTTAGACTCCCAAGGAGAAGAAACCTGGCTCTAGTGAATTGAAGTTACTCAGTTGAACCTGGCTGTAAATGTGAAGTTTTCATGTTATGAAATAGCTTGCATTTAAAAAAAAAATCTGTGTTTCAGTACAGTGCAAAAACAGAAAATTTTTTTTGTTAAAAAGTTATCATTATGTTATCCAAAGGACTTAGCAGCTTCATCTATATCTAAAACACTTCTTAAAAGGTATTTTGATTGTTGTGACATTTATATATGATTCACAGAGGTAATGTTAAAACCTGTTGCTTGTGAACCATAACTGTACGTAGAAAAGGGGACCATATGATAAAAAGCAGTGCTCATATTCTAAATCCATATGCAAAACACAGTGTGCTTTAGTGCTTTAGTTGGTTCATTCTCCCATAAGGAACTTGAGAACAAAGTAGAAATGAAGGTGGATTTTTAAAAATTTTTTTTCTTTTTTTCTTTTTTTTTTTCTTTTCTTTTTTTTTCTTTTTGGTTGGGTTTTCTATATTTTTGCCAAGTCTCTGTAAAGGTAAGTATTAAGTCTGTGGCTGTACTGAAGAATGTGTTGGCTTTAATTGGTTAAAAACCTGACTGCTATATTTTGACTCTGTGTACTCCTTTCTTTTGAAGGTATGAGTCTTAGGCAATAAATTTTAGAGAACCAAAAAAATTGAGGGAATTACCATACCCAAGCCTAATCTTTTTAAAAAATAGTTTTTCATTGATGTGTCACAAGGGGTGACATGATACTCTTTCCCTTCAGAGTGTTAAAAGTTTGACTGTAAAGATGTAAACTTACTCTGTTGTTGTGGCTGTTCACTTACACAGAGAGGAAAGAAAGAAAGAAAGAGAGAATCTTCAGCTGAAGTGTTTGTCATGCTTTTGCAGCAATTTGTGGTCAGTATAAATGCTTCCAGTTTCAAAAACTCATAAAGCTTGTGTAAGGGCTTGAATATTATTTTCTGTTTTAGTGACATGCAAATTTTGAATAGCAAAATGATTCGAAATTAGCTTATTTTTTGATTTGTTGGAACTACATGAATCACAGAATAGTAAGGAAGATATAGTGAATAAACTGTGTCTTCAAAATTGAGATTTATAGATTTTAAATAAAGATACTGTTTTGACCTTAAATTTAGCAACTTGATTTCAAATTAGTGCTACTCTTAACTAGAGATAGCAGGGACGGATAATAGAGAAGGATCTGCTATCACTGGAAATTTTTCTTTTGACAGAAGATGTGTTTTATGGAAACTTTTGGGGGCGTGGGTTATTTGCTTAGTATGAAAAAAGTCCTGAATGATCCTGTGTGTGAAGAAAGAGTGTGTAGGCTGATGGCAGAGTCTTGTGCACATAGTTTCTTTACCTAATTCAGACCAATACTTGATAGTTTTCTTTTGGCTAATGATAAAGAGTTGAAGCCAAAATTTGAAGCTGGCCTGTGATGGGAGGACTGAAAGGCCAGTATTCTACCTTATTGGACCCTCTGAAGTTCATACATATGATCTTGTCTTCTGATGAAACAGGAATTTGATATGTATGCTGGAGCTCATTATCAAGGAAACAAAGCAGTAGCAGCAAATTGAGACACTGCTTTTAACCTTTTCTTTCTGTGCTCTCATAACAACACTGTAGTGTGCTTTAATTCTCACAGTTTACAACTTTCTTGTATCCCATTTATAAATATTATGCTTAAAATTACATTGACAAAGTGAGGGTGGTTTGTCAGATGTGTGTAGTTGAGAAGTGAAGTTAAGAGTCCCCTATGTAATTTGTGGTGTGCTGTACTTACTGTGATAATAATCTATGAGGTATTAGATTAAAGTTCATAGGAATATGCCACTTAGATATGCATACATACTAATTTTAGATTCCCTTGGAAAATATAAATGTGTATATCATGTCAGTGCTTTTAAGATTTATTCTGTTTGAGGTTTTTTCTGTGCAAATCAATTGACTGAACTTCTAAACTTGTCTTCAGGGAGCATCAAGAAATCTGTATCTCTTTTCTAATTTTTGAGAATTCATAACTTGAATCTTTCCTCCCCTCCCTCTATTGTTGCTAAACTTGAAATTCCATTCACAAGCTTCAAGTACTCCTAGCTGTTTGAGTTTATATTGCCTTTTATTTTAATGGTCTTCTGACAATTTCTCAAGTTCCCAAGTGTCACAGAAACTGTTTCCTGAGCAATAATAAAGACTACACACAGAGAAAGCTTAAGTATAGAACCTGAAGATATAGACCTGTTTTCCTGTGGTTTTCCATGTCTTCTGGTGATGTGTTCAGCTGACAGGGTTGTTTTGTTTTTTTTTTTTTTTTTTCCCAATTTTGGCTTTATTTTAAAATTTATTTTTCTTACAAAATTCTGGTCAGCTCCATTTAAATAGGGTGTAGTTATAGTATGGTAGGTCTATTCCAGAAGCACAGAACTTTTAGTAGATTAAAATTTTAAAATGTAGAAGTTTTGGCAATTTTACTATATTATTGGCTCTTTTTTTCTTATTATAGTAATGTGACTCTTTTATCTGTTTCTTCATGTTAGAACATTATGAAAAATCAAAGCTGTTTTTATTTATTTTCACAGTTCAGACAGATAGTGTTACCAAATATATCTTATCTATAGTAATGAAACCTATTTTAGGTACTGAAGATGAATTTCTGAGCTAGAGAAATACTTTTAGTTTTGTTTACTGGAAGAGACCTCCCTGAGGTTGGAGATCTGTTCTCCAGCCTGTCTGTTCCAGCTGAATACTGGTTAGACAAGTTAAACAACGCCCTTAAAATTGGGTGGGGACCGTCTCTGGTCTCATGTCCTTGTCATCTTCAAGTTCTGCTGTACCTTTTTTCTCCACCCTCAGTGAAGAAAGAATCAGGTTAGGGAACACTTAAATAATGTTATAAATCC
>VYZP01041965.1:16164-29777 GCA_013400635.1 Hypocryptadius cinnamomeus | reverse complement strand
GGGATGGGGTGGGATGGGGTGGGATGGGATGGGATGGGATGGGATTGATGGGATGGGTGGGATGGGGTGGGATGGGGTGGCTGCTCTGAGCCCACTGGCAGTGCACACTCCAGCAGGATGGTACCACCTCACCTGAGCAGCCAGACCCCAACCCTCACCCACCATGGCCAGGACATGCAGCCCTCCACAGTCCATCCCTGAGGCCAGTGAACCACCAGCCCCCAAAAATATTTCTTGCTTCTGGGACTATTAAAGCTCCCAATTTCTCCATGCAGGGGCTGCTGCTCTGTCAGAGTCGAGCAGCACTCGGGCACTGAGAGCAGCTGCTCTGGAGCCCCAGGCAAGCACGATGTGAGCTCAGGGATGGGAGCTCAGGGATGGGGACTCAGGGATGGGGGCTCAGGGATGGGAGCTCAGGAATGGGGGCTCAGGGATGGGAGCTCAGGAATGGGAGTTCAGGGATGGGGACTCAGGGATGGGGGCTCAGGGATGGGGGCTCAGGAATGGGAGCTCAGGAATGGGGGCTCAAGGATGAGAGTTCAGGAATGGGGGCTCAGGGATGGGGGCTCAAGGATGAGAGTTCAGGGATGGGGGCTCAGGGATGTGAGCTCAGGAATGGGAGCTCAGGGATGCTCTGTACAAGGCTCCCAGCAGGAAGTCACAGCCTGCCGTGACGTCACAGCCCTGCTAACGCAGAGCCTGGCTCTGTGCATTCACAGACCGAGCCACATCCAGGGTCACACCAGCCTCTTTTCCCAAGGCATGTGGCAGATTACAGAACAAGCACAAAATCCACAGCACACAGTATCGTCACCTTGCCCTGAACTCTGCATATGGCAGGAGTTTCTGGTCGGGCAGAGTCACACTGGCAGCTACCAAGGGACCAACACAGCTCCTGCATCCCCACGGAGCCCTTCCACCCAAGTGACAAACACTCAGCAAAGCCACTGGGCTGGATGTTCCATTGGAAAACACCTGCAGTCACTCAAAAAAACCTCAGTGGTGGTGGATTTGGATGGCAGTGGCTGAAGAAACTCCCAGCCAGGCTGGCAGCTGGGACAGAGCCTCATTTATCTGCAGGCTGTCACACACACTGCCCATTGGTGCTGTTTTCAGGCACCGTGCCCCACATGCAGACACAGCAGCTCACAAACATCTCCACTCCCCACTCAGACATCCCAGGTAAGCAGGGGGTGAAGCCAATGTGCTGAGCAGGGCAGGACCAGAGCCTGCCTCACATTTTCACCCAAAATTGCTCCACGTGGGGCAGAGGTGCTGCCATACCTCGTGGGACCCACACACACATCATCTCCAGCAGCAAGGTGCCAGTGCACACTGGTGAATCAACATGGAAGCCCCAAGAGTGCAAGGCCAGGCTCTAGACCCCTCACCCTTCACACAGAATCATCTCCTCTGTTTAAGCAGCACTTTCAAATTTTGCTCCGAAAACAAATCCCAGCCTCTCGTGCCAAGATGTTGTTTTCCCACACGCCCATCCGGCAGGACCGGCGCTCACCGCTAAGGGCAGGCACGGGCACGTCCCTGTGCCGCGATCCGTGGGGTTTGCTCTGGGGCAGAGCAAGCCCCAGCCCTGCCCACCCCGATGCAAACTCCTTTAAAGCTTCCAGCATAACTCACTGCTGCTCCGAGTTAACAGCAAAGTCTGTTGGAAATGGCCAGGGGAGAGCGGTCAATCCTGCCGCCACATTCCCGGACCGGGGGACCCCGCTGCTCCCACCCGGGGACACAGCAACAGAAAGCTTTTGTACAGCTCTCTGAAGGCCCTTTCCCTAAGAGCCAAGAGGCAGCCAGAACCTCGGCTCCATTCCCAGGGCAGCTCTCCGAGTCCGGATCCCAGCACGGACGCGCGCGGCTCCAGGGGTCGCGCAGGGCGCGCTGGGCACGGCACCCGCACAGCCGGTCCCGGAGGGGCCCAAGGGCCGCTCGCCGCCCCCTGCCCCGCTGGGCCGCACACCCCGACACCTCCCGGGCCAACACGGCCCACGCCAGGTGCTGCCGCAGAGCCCGGTCCAGCACACGGCCCTGGGGGTCCCACGCCGTGCACCCCACAGTGCGCGCACCCCCGGGGTTACCGGGGTACCGCGGTTACCGGAGTTGCCGGTGTTCTGGGGTTACCGGGGTTACCGGGGTTACCGCGGTTACCGGGGTACCGGGGTTACCGGGGTTACCGGAGTACCGGGGTTACAGGGGTACCGGGGTGCCGGGGTGCCGCGGTACCGGGGGTACCGGGGTTACAGGGGTACCGGGGTGCCGCGGTACCGGGGTACCGTGGTACCGGGGTTACCGGAGTACCGGGGTTACAGGGGTACCGGGGTGCCGGGGTGCCGCGGTTACCGGGGTACCGGGGTTACAGGGGTACCGGGGTGCCGGGGTACCGGGGTACCGTGGTACCGGGGTTACCGGAGTACCGGGGTTACAGGGGTACCGGGGTGCCGGGGTACCGGGGTACCGTGGTACCGGGGTTACCGGAGTACCGGGGTACCGGGGTACCGGGGTACCGGGGTTACAGGGGTGCCGGGGTACCGGGTTACCGGGGTGCCGGGGTACCGGGGTTACCGGGGTTACCGGGGTGCCGGGGTTACCGCGGGTACCGGCACCCAGCGGGTCCCGCTCGGTGTGGGAACCTCAGCCCCGCGCCGGAGAGGGGGAATCTCGGTAAAGTTCCGCTCAAGAAGTTTCCCTCCCGGCCTGACCCCTCCGGTGCTCAGTGGGGCCGGGGTTCCGCCGCCCCTGCCCCGGGATGGAGCGCGGGGAACGGTGCGTGCCCCGGGCGAACATCCGGCCCCGAATCCCTGGGCCCTTCCAGCGCATCCCCCCACCTCCCACAACTTTCCTAAGCCTGCAACTCCCCGTGCCCACAGCCCAGCCCCGCGGCCGCCGGTACCGGCAGCCCGGCCGCCCCCGCCCGCCCTACCTGCCCAGCCGCCCGGCTCCGCCGCCGTCTGCAGCATCCTCCCGCCGGCTTCTCGCTCCCGGCCGTGCGAGCGCGCTCTCGGAGGAGGAGGAGGAGAAGGAGGAAGAGGAGGAGGAAGGGGGGGGATGAAGGCAGCGCGCGCGCCGCCGCGGTCCAACCCCCCCTCGGCGCCGCGCTCCCGCACGGAGTGGGAGGGGGAACGGCGGCGGCGCATCCCGGTGCTGCATCCCGCAGCTGCATCCCGCTGCTGCATCCCGCTGCTGCATCCCGCAGCTGCATCCCGCAGCTGCATCCCGCTGCTGCATCCCGCAGCTGCATCCCGCTGCTGCATCCCGCAGCTGCATCCCGCAGCTGCATCCCGCTGCTGCATCCCGCAGCTGCATCCCGCAGCTGCATCCCGCTGCTGCATCCCGCTGCTGCATCCCGCTGCTGCATCCCGCTGCTGCATCCCGCAGCGGTGCTACAGGCTCGGGGGCATCCTCCCGTCGCGCACCCCTCGGTCACGGCCGCCCTGGGCTGGGACGGTGGGGGCACAGGGGCTCCCCAAGCTCTTACCGCGCGGTTTAGGGGGTCGCTAAGGTGTGTGGCTAGGAGCACAAAGGAGGGTGACACCGCGGGGCTGTGGGGAGGACACCTGAATTTCTCGGGGTACGGAGATGCCGTGTGCGACCAGCGCCCCAGAGAACGGCGGGTCAGGTCCCAGACCCGCGCCCCGAGTGGCAGCAGCCAGCCCGGCTCTCCAGGGAGGTGACATCGCCGGGGGCTGCAGTTCTCTGAGCCAGAGCCCCTGCTCCGACCCAGGCCCAGCAGGGAGGGACAGCACCTCGGCCGTGCCCCGGCAGCCCGGCTGCTCCAGGAGGTGAAGCGGAGCCGAGGGCGGGATGGAGGGAGGGGGCTGCAGGGGGACGCTCCTCGCTGCTCAGCTGGAGCACAAGGTGCCGCCAGGCAAAGGCGCCTCTGCTGCCGTGCTTAGCCTTGTGCTAAGATCAACAATTTTAAGTGCAAAAGTCTGAGCTGGCCTGTCGCTGTCATCGTTGTTAATATTTTAGCAGCTCCCAGAGCCTTTCAGCGGGGCCACACAGTGCTGACACAGGAGAGGAGATAGAAAAGCGTCCTGCTGCTCGCCCCGAGGAATTCGCTGTCTAGACACGTTATATAATCACATTTTGCCCTCCGCCAGGACACTTTGCAGAGGTTCTCAAAGCACTTCCCAAAACTGCTAATTGAGCTTTGGAGCCCAGCTGGGAGGGAGCTGCTCTGGCCAAGAGCCCTCTCCTCTGGAGCAGGTACCCAGGGGCTCCTGCCTCCCAGAGCAATTGCCTGCTCGCTGCTTTGCCTCCACTAAAACACGGAATTGGTGCCAGGAGGCAGAGCTGGGATTGGCCCCGTGCTGCCCCTGGCAGAGGCTGGAGGCTGCAGAAGTGGAGGCAGAGCACGTGCTGCTCCAAACCCCTCCAAGCCCACGGGTGCCCAGGCCTGCAGGAGGCTCCAGGGCCACCAGCTGCCAGGGAGGGGGAAGGCAGGAGCAGAGTCCCAGTTTGAGCTACTTCTGGGTCTGGAGACCCTGGAACACAGGCAGGTGGCCCAGCAGCAGCAGATCCCTCCTGTCCACACCAGAGTCCCTTTCCCTGCTGCTGTCAGTCAGGTCCCCAGGAGCAGCAGTGTGGCACCACTGAGCCTCAGCCTGGCTCACCAGAAACCACTTTGGGTTTTCAGAGCCCTTTTGCCAGAGCTCAGTGCATTTGTTTGCTGTGCCATCTGATTTTCACAATGTAGGATGTTTGTTTTTTTTTTTCCTCCCTATAAATAATTACAGGCGCTCTAATGGATCTCAAACTTTACTGTACCTTGGCTGTCAGGAGCCTGATAATGATGGTGTGGCCTTCTTCTCCAAGGAGCTGGGGCTTCTCCACACTTTTTTCATTTACTTTAACCCTTTCAGCCTCATCCTGATGTAGGAATGTGCCCCTTGTGACAGAGTGACTAAATTATCTTTTTTCTAATTTTTATTTGAACTACAAATTAGAAATTCAAGATGTAAAATTCGAGAGGAAACAGCTTAATCCTGCCTCCAGCACAACACAGGGAGGGGACTGTACTCCCCTTCCAGACATGGGGATCAGGAAATGCAGAGATGAGGCCTCTTAGCTGACCCAGAGCTGCCAGAATTCCAGCACTGGGGAGCATGGATGCATTTCTTCCCCTCCACGTGAATCTGGCTTCCCTCTTCCAAGGGCAGCCCTTCATCCCTGAGACACTGTTTGTGCCAAGACCACGGTCACCCTCAGACATTTTGGATTGCTGCAGATATCTCCAAAGCTGAAGACAAAACTGCAAACAAAGAGAAGGCTGTCTCCAGCTGCAGCACCCTGAAGTGCCATGGGACAGAGCAGCAGAGAGCACAGCACATCCAGCCCCTCCATCACGCTGTAGCTGCTCACAAAATTCCTCCCCACTCCATTCTCAGTTCTGAGCAGCAATTTTGTGCACTTGAAGAAGCAGAAATGAGCCCCTGAGGAAACAGGATTGGGTGCTGCCAGGAGGGAGGGAACTGTGAGGGAATGGGCACTGCCAGGAAGGAACGGGCACTGTCAGGGCAACGCTTCCTCTTTTTTCATGTTTCTGGAGCTCAGCAGCTCTGCTTTCAGTAAACAGGGAGTTTTACAATTAGACCAATGTTCTTCATCCTTTGGCAGCTCCAACATGCCCCCACGCAGGGAGGTGCTGGCACTGCCCAGGGACACTGTGGTGGCACCTCTCCAGTGAGACAGGTAGGGGTGACAAGCTGTCCCAGACATGATGCTACTGAGACACTGCCAATCCCAAATGTGGAACCACAGGAGCCCAGGGAAGGAGGATCCCTCCTGCAGCACCCACTGGGGTCCCACAACACCAGCTGGCTGCAGTGCCATCTCTCCAGGTGCAGGCAGAGCTATCCCCTTCCTTGGCACTGCATGGCAGGGTCAGCGCAGGCAGAACCCAGGTTTCTGGGTACAGCACACCATGGGAAGCAGGCGGGCAGAGGAAAGGCCGTGCTCAGGGGCCAGGCCAGCCAAGGAAGGTGGGTGTGGGGTGATCAGGCCCACAGCACTTTCCAGGAAGGCTCTCTGGCTCCTTGGCCACTGCTCTGAGCCGTGCCAAGCTGCTCCGGCAGCTGCCGTGGCCGTTCAGCAGCTGTTGAGCTGTAATTGCTCATTGAGTCATAATTTATTTTTTTTTTCCCAGTGAAAGCAGCGCTGTCAGGGAATTAAAATCTTTTCAAAAGCCCATAAAGATTTCATAAACGTTCCAGAGCCAGATCAGGGGGGGTTTAGCACCTTCACAGCCAGGATTCAGGGAAGGCAATGAGGAGAGCAGCAGTGGAACACTTGACAGCTGTAACTGGTTAAAGGAACAAGAGCACTGGGCAGCAGCAGCCCACAGGGAGCTGAGTGAGGCTGCACTGCCCCTGCCTGCAGCCTGCACAGGGCAGGAATGGTCCCCAGCCCATAGCCTGGGTGCAAGGGCCCAGCTGGCTCCAGGTGGTTCAACTCACCTTGATTGCCATGACACGCTGCTGACATGGCTTGTGGGATGCTGGGATGTGACACCACAGCAGCTCCAGACACCAGGAGAGCAAAAAGCTGACATGGGGGGAGTGCAGCTGCACCAGCCCCAGCGTCTTGGCTCTCACCTGTTTCTCATCAGCTCAATTAGCAGTGACCCAGCTCTGGCCACGGGGGAAGTTCAACCCCACAGGTAGTGTGGGTGAGGGGCACTGACCCCACAAACACCCGTATTTGAATTCAGAGGAGCCTGAGGTGCCCTCAAAAGGAAAGGTTTGCACTCTGGAGGAGCTGTTGTAAACATGGAATAAGGTTTTCCACTGCTGCACCCCTTCCCACGTGAGCAGGTGTTTGCAGGTGATGGAGGAGCCACGTTCCCAATGCAGCCCCTGCACCAGCCTGGGCACCTGCTATTTTTAGTGTGAGCTGCCTTTGATGGTCTCTGTGAGCTCTGTAAAATATCTGGGCCAGGCACATGCAGATTCCACAGCCCCACTCTGCCACAACATGCTTCTAAAGGAAAGAATTGGGGATGCTGGATGAACCCAGCTGGGATCCAGGAGCCTTGAGGGATTTAATGGGGAGAAGCTGAGTCCCCACAGCCTGAAAGAGCTGGAATGTGGTTTGCACCCCAGGATCTGCAAAGCCGCATCACAAGGGCAATGTTAACCTCAAACCTAATCCTAAACCTAATCCTAAACTGAATCCTAAACCTAACCTTCACAGTAAACATAACCCAAATGCCAACCTTAACCCTTACCCCAAACACCCTGTGCCCCCTAATGCTAAACCTAAACCTAACCCTCACCCTAACTCTAAATCTAAACCTAACCCTACCCCTAAACCTCACCCTAACCCTTAACCCTAACCCTAACCCTAAACCTAACCCTTATCCTAACCTTAACCCTAACCCCACCCCATGGGCACCACAGGCAGGACACCCCCATTCCCTAACTGGGCTGCAGAAACAAGAGCACAAACGGGTCAGAGCTGAGCTGAGCACCCATTTGGGCACCCATGGGTGCAGGAAGTCCCCCACAGCTGCAGGAGTAAAAGAAGGACCTCAGCACTGCTCTTGGAACCTGCTGGCCCCAGCACCTCTCACCAGCACTGGGCATCACTTGGAGAGGCACCTGAGCAATAATTCATCGTTAGGGGAGAGGCTGCTGTTATTTTATGGCCATTGTTATTCCCTTCCTATTGTAACTTTTAATTAAAATCTACAGAAGGCCGATAACTGCTCCCTCTGCATAATTGCAGGGAGTAAATTTTATTATATAGGAAAGTGGTTTTAATTTTTAATGGACTTATTTTTAAGGAAGAGCAACACTTTGGAGGGATCTGTGAGCCCCAGTAACATTATCAAAGGCGAGAAGAGGAACAAAGATGGGTTTATTACCTGTTCCCCATAAAACTGTTATTTTAGGGGAGTTTTGTGCTTCCTCCTAATGAGAGATGAATTGCACAAGCTTCATTTGCTGTAGGAGGAAAATTAAAATGAAACTGATAAGAGCCCAGCCTCTAGCTCCTGACTTACCTCCCAATTATAAATGAAAGCTCACAGGCATTCCAGAGATGGGGCTTGATGTCTACATTAATTATAAATAAATTATCTACACTTAATGTTTAAATGAAATTTCAGATAAAGCTTTATATTTAGAAAAGCGTTGCATCAGTGCATAAATATTTATGCAAGGAGTCTGGGTGAACTGCGGCTGCTTCAGCGTGACGTGGCAGCAGAGCTGGAGCAGGGAGCCTTGCCTGGGTGTGGGGAGGAAGTGGCACTGAGCCCACCAGGAGGGGAACAGGGCAGTCCTAAACCTGACCCTCCACTGGGGTTTGGAGAGGGGAGGTGATGGGGCACTCTGGGCACGTGTCAGCCTGATGTTGTCAGAGCGGCAGCCCACGGCCAGGGAGGACGGTGACAGTGACAATCCTCCATGCTCTCATCTCTCTCCACCCTCAAGGGCCTGTGGCAATGTCCCACGGGACCCCTGAGGCACGTGGTGCCAGGGCTGGGGTGAGCCTTTAATGCAGCCACAGTGGAGGAGGAGAAATCTGACAGGCCCAGCTGAAAGCTGTGTGGAAAAACAGTAAGGGAGGACAAACAAAATTGATCAAAATTGTTCAGCCCCAGTCACTTGTGAAGGAGTCCAGATGAGGTCCAGGCAGGATCCAGCATCCTGAGGTGGGATATCATCCCTGGGGACACAGAGAGCTGCCTGTGCCCACACTCCTGGCCAGCCCTGGGATCTGCTTCATGCCATCACAGTCTGGGATGCAGCAGCTTTCCAGGGCCATGAATGCATTTGTCTGATTTCTTTCTGATGCCTGAGACAGAGCACCCCTGTCAGGAAGAACATCCCTGTCAGAGAGAACATCCTGGCCAGGGCAGAACATCCCAGCCAGGGAGAACATTCCAAGGGAGATGTTCCATTTGCCAAGGAAAATATCCCAGCCAGGGAGAACATCCCAGCCAGGGAGAACATCCCAGCCAGGTGCACACATGACTCACCAGCAAGGGCTGAGCAGGCAGAGCCGGGCGCAGTTGGCCCAGGAATTTCAGCAGGGTCACCTTTGGTATCGCAGCACTGCACAGTCCTTGTTCTGCAATGGGAGCAGTATCTCATTTCTTCCTCAATTAGCTCCTGATTATCAGTGTCCCAGGGCCCCTTTCCAGTCTCTGTTTAATGCACCATTAATAATTCATTTCTCAGATAGCAGGAACGCAGTGCGAGGTTGGGGCTTTGTGACTAATAAGTACCAGAGCAACTCTCATTTCCAAGGGACAAATGAAGGCAACAAAAATAAAGTGGAAGAATCAAAGATAATATGTTTTGTGGCCTTTAATCAAACGCTGCATAACGGGTTTGATTACTCAGGTGAAGAACACACAACCACGCTGGGGCTCACCAGCATCGTCCCCATCCCGCTGCCTTCCCTGGCACAGAGGGAAATTGAGGCACCTCAAGTTCAAACTAGGGCTGCCCTCCTCCCAGGGTTCGAGGTTTAGGTACAAACCAGAGCTTTCCTCAAGCTGGAAAATCCCAGGAGCAGATTTCCCGTTGCCCAGCAGAGCCAGCGCGGTCGCTGAGGAGCTGCACGCACGCTGGCAGCTGCACATTAAGTGTGACGGGTTTCTGACAGATCCAATTATAAAGCCAAGTCTCAGCAGAATTGCAGCCCTAAGATTTAGTGCATGAAATTTTGTTTGGGAGTTTTCAGATATTGCAGTTTGTGCCAGGGGTCCCTGCAGGCCCCAGACTGTGCCAGCACCTGCCAGCTGTGCCTGGGTCTTACCCCACCGTGCTGCGTCCCCTCCCTGCCACATCCTGCCAATGCCCAGCCCAAATATTCACCTGAAAATGGCAAGAAGGAGAATGGCCACCCCAAGCAGCGCTGAGGAAGGGGGGACCTGCAGCCCCCCTGCTCTTCTGCCCCACACAGACCCTGTGCCCTGGCCCAGGGACTGTCCCTGCCCCCGCAGGGGTCACGCACGGGCTATGGGCTGTAAATCACTTGACTCCCAGGAGCTGACGATCTGCCCAGGCCTTTCCACACAGCCCTAGGATGGTATTTTTAGCCCTTTCCTAGAAAAACAAGGTGGGCATGTGTGATGGTCTTGTTCTCAGCTGACCAGGGACTTGGCTGCCCTGGGAATGTTCCTCAGAGGAAAGCAGCCAAGAAACCTCCAGGGATCAAAAGATCTGGGCCAGCAAGGACAGAGGGATGTGAGTCCAGCTGCTCCCACAGTGCTTTGGTCCGAAGAGAAGTCAAGTCTCTTTGCCAGGCACGGGGCTGCTGTGCTCCAGCCAGTGCTGCACGATCTCATTCCATCAAAACCCTGGGATTAGGAGCTTTGTTTCACTTTTTCTAAGTGGCTGAGAGCACAGGGATGTGCCCCGGTGCTGACAGGGGGCCTTGAGATCACAGGTGGGCACGAAGCTTGGGATGAAAGCTGGCAGCCTGCAGCACTGCTGCTATCAGATGAGAGCAGCATCACCATTCCCTGGCTCAGAAACCCAGGAGCTGTTGGGAAAACAGATTTGCCTTTACATCTGCGAGGCTGTTCCATCCTCTGCCATCCACAGCTGAGCCCAGGCTGGCAGGAGCGGCCAGAAGGACGGTGCCAGGGGGCTCCGTGACTGTGGGGGGCTGGAGTCTCCCCAATCCTGGCTTTGGTACCCTCCTGGGGACACCCAGTGAAGGGCTGCAGCACTTTCCCAGGCTGGGATGGCTCCTTTGCACTGGCACCTCCTGGCTGGGCTGGTGGGATCCACACCGGGCACAGCGGGTACCTGAGTGCCAAGCGGCAGGGGCACCTCCCTGATTCCCCTGGGATGGGCAACTCCTGGTCTTGCCATCCCCATCCTGGTGCTCCCGCAGTGCCCTGGGGATGTGCCCGCTGTGCCACCGGCTCGGCTGGCATCACACACCACATGCCAGGGAGCTGTTTGAACCTAAGCAGAATAAACCTACACTGATTATATTTCCTGCCTCCCGGTGGGGGCGCGAGGGAAATTGTTTGATGCTAATCCCCTTGTTTAATCCAGCAGCATCCTGACATGCGAACAGGCAGGATTAACTCCCGGCGGGACTCGGGGGACGCGCGGCCGCCGGTGGCGGGGCTGCAGCGGGATGGGGACGCCCCCGCACGCTTCGCAGGTTCCCATGCAGAAACAACATGGGGAGAGGGCTTCTGGTTTTTGGGATCGAATTCCTCCACCACAAGCACTTTTCTGAAGGCTGGAATTCCCCCTGGTACAGAGAGGGGAACTCCAGCTGTCCCGGGAAAGGCCATCTCGGGGTCTGATGTGCTCCCAGGCTCTGGAAGAGATATTGCGCAATAGCCAGATTTTCAGATGTGCCTGGGAAGCAAAATTCAGTCCCCATCCCCCTCACCCAGGATGCCACCGGACTCCTGCTGCTCATCCTGCTGCTGCCTGAGCCAGGAACTGGATTAGGATGGAGCCACCCGCAGGGCAGGACCCCCAGCCCCAGGCATCTCTCTGATGAAGGTGCCTGGTGGGTCCTGCTTCGGCTGCTCTGTGCCCTCCTTGCTGCAAACCCGCCCCGGATTTCAAATTTCAATTTGCCTGACTTTATCTTTCAGCCCCAGTTGTCATTATTCCTCTCTGTGCCAAGATAAAGAGCCCTTTAGTACCCAGCAGTTTTCTCCCCGGGAAGACACTCGCACGCTGTAATCAAGGCACATCTCGGGCTCCTTCCCGATAACTGCAGCAGGCTGAGCACTAAAGTCCCACTAAACTCCACCCTGGGGAAAGGGCTGACCTGAGGCGCTGCCAGGTGGAGGAGCCAGAGGTTTTCCAGCTGGTGCCTTGAGAGAGGAATCAGAGCTTTCTGACGCACTGATGACAACTGAAATGAGCTGTGAAAAATAAATTGCTGCACTGCCCTGACTCTGTGAGCACACCCCGCTGCCGGGGGCACGGGGGGTGCTGGGGCAGGAGGCCACAGGAGCTCCTGGGGCTGTGCCCATCCTGGCAGCCTGTGGGCAAACAATCCCAATCTCCCAAACCCCTTCAGGGTGCTTCTGCCAGCAGAACTTGCTGCAGCAGCTGCGGGGCTAATGGTGCCCGTCTCTGCTTACAGGCAGCGAGTCGTGATGGCTGGAACATAAGTGGAGCTGAGATAAGCAAAGGTGCTTCGAGCCACAGACTTTTTCCAGCCTGGGGATTTGGCCACGGGCTCTGAAGGTTGCCAGTCTTGAAGGATGCTGGCTCAGGAGGATGCAGGCTCAGGAGGATGCCAGCCCTGAAGGACACCGAGCAAGGTCGCAGCAGCGATCGCTGCAGCTCGGCTGCTCCCTGCCGCCCAAGGTGACCGAGCCCCTGGGAAGGAGAAATGGGATGCAGCTGATGTTAAAGCAGGGATGCAGAGGGAAGGATGAGCAGAGGACGGATACAAACCCATTTGCAAAACCCACAGAGATTCACAGTGCTGTCCTGGCCCCATATCCCATAAAGTCAGCTGCACCCCCTCAAAAAGGGGCAAGTTTTACAGAAATTCCTTTTTGGGGCTGTCCCAAAAGGACAGACAGATCTAGCAGGGCTGGTGAGAGGTTGCACCACCCAGTGCTGTGGGCACCCACTGGGCTAACTCACAACCTGAATTCTCCAAGCACAAATCAGGGCAATTTGAGCTGAGCAAAACGCTCTGGAGTCCCTGCGGGAGGGATCCTGCCTAGGGAGCGGGAGGAGAGGCCATCCCAGCCCACAAGGAGCTACAAATAACTCAAACGGCCTCATTACCCAGTTTCTGATGCACAGGAGTTTGGTTTCCCCGGGGCCACGTCCACCTGAGAGCGAGCTACGTGTGCCTGACACTGCGGGAACCTCTGGTCCCCTGCACATGTCCTTGTCCTTCTGCAGCTCCCCCGGGACCTGCCGAGCATCCGCGCTGTTTACTGGCACGGGGGGTCCCTGGGCCAGCAGCAACACCTGTGCCAGGATCCCGCGGGGAAGGGACACGCGTGGAGCCGCAGGTGCGAGCGCTGCAGCCCCCCGACCCCCGCCGGATCATCCCCCAATTCCCCGATCATCCCCCGGTTCCCCGGGCATCCCCCGGTTCCCCCGGCATCCCCCGGTTCCCCCGGATCGTTTCCGGGATCCCCGAACATCCCCCGGTTCCCCGAACATCCCCCGGTTCCCCCGGATCGTTTCCGGGATCCCCGAACATCCCCCGGTTCCCCGAACATCCCCCGGTTCCCCGGGCATCCCCCGGTCCCCCCGGATCTTTTCCCGGTTATCCCCCAGCCCGGCCCGGGGCTCCCTCTAGCGGCCGGCGGCGGGGCAGCACGCGCGGTCCGGGCTGCGCACCCGGTACCGAATCCCGCGGCATCGAATCCCTCGGTACCGAATCCCGCAGTACCGAAACCCTCGGTACCGAATCCCGCAGTACCGAAACCCTCGGTACCCAATCCCCTGGCACCGAATCTCCCGATACCAATCCCCTGGTACCGAATCCCGCGGTACCGAATCCCCCGGTACCGAATCCCCCAGTAGCGAATCTCCCGGTACCAAATCCCCCGGTACCGAATCCCGCGGCACCCAATCCCCCGGCACCAAATCCCCCGGTACCCCATCCCGCGGCACCGAATCCCTCGGCACCCA
>VYZP01041965.1:5303-16136 GCA_013400635.1 Hypocryptadius cinnamomeus | reverse complement strand
CAAATCTCCCGGTACCCAATCCCTCAGTACCGAATCCCTCGGTACCCAATCCCCCGGTACCGAATCTCCCGGTACCCAATCCCCCGGTAGCAAATCTCCCGGTACCCAATCCCTCAGTACCGAATCCCTCAGTACCCAATCCCCCGGTACCGAATCTCCCGATACCCAATCTCCCGGTAGTGAATCTCCCGGTACCCAATCCCCCGCCCCAAAACCAGCCCGGTCCCGGCTCCTGCCGCAAGCTCCGCGTCTCACCCGCAGCTCGGATGCAAAAGCTCCCAGGTGAGACCGAGTGGATGCCCGGAGCCTCGCAGGGACCCCTGGGGCTGCCCCAGAGGGGTTTAGGCTCGTTCTGTGCCTTGGGAAGGTTCTGTGTTGGGTGGGTGGGTGAGATGGGTCACTCAGGGCACTGTCTGTGGGTGGGGCAGGGCCAGGGCAGCCTCACAGGCTTCACTGTCCCCTGGAGACCCCTGTTCTGCTGGCACAGGGTACAGTGGGTTCTGGTTCTGGGACAATGTCCCCCCTCAAAGCCTCTTGTATCCAACCAGCTCTTGCCACGAGTGATGCAGCCACCCTGCCCGTTCAGTCTAGCATGTGTGTTTTAATGGAGACCCATCGAGTTCATAGATCAGAGTGGAGAAGCACTGGGCTGTGTCCTGGACCCACAGAAAGGGATGGTTCTCATGGCAGGGCTGTGGAGGAGGCAGCAGCATGGGGAGCAAGGAAGGGTTTGGGTGGTTTTTGATCCCAGCATCTCATCTTTTCTACATGGGTGCAGCAAAGCTCCTTCAGCAGGCATGGGCTCCAGCTTGGGACGGGCTGTTGGGGCTCAAACCAGCGAGGAAGAGAGGAATGAGCCATGGCTTTCTGTCCAAGGGTTGAGGAAGCCTCCCCTTTTCATGTAGCACCCTGAAAATACCCTGGGAATAGTCCTCTTCTGAACAGAGCCCGTGCTAGAAGGACAGGCTGTAGGTGCCAGAGCAGTACTCCAGGTAGTCAAACGCCTTGATGGGGAATGTCACAGCACTCCACTTCTTGTACCTCCTCTTCTCTGCTGGTGTCTCCACCACAAAGTTTTTGATGCAGAGGATAGGCAGCTTCACCTGCCGGTACAGCATCTCCATCCCCCACTCCTGTGTGGGCAGGGAGGGGACAGTTACCCGAGGCACACACAGCGTCCCCAAGCTGCAGGGCCACAAGGATGGGACAGTTCCTTACTCCCAAGGCATGTCCCTCCTTTGGAGACAGCCTGTGTCCGTGTCCCACAGCACACACATGACACAGGCACGTGCAGCTGTGAGCTGGGGCACAAGGCACAGCCCTTCCTGTCCCTCCAGCTCTGACTGGGCTGCAGACACAGGGGAATCGTGGTGCTCACCTGGCTGCAGTCTTTGCAGGAAATACGGCAGCCGGGCTCCCAGTCCTTGAAAGTCCTCTGGAACTGTATTTTCCCAGAGGAAACTCTGTAATACGACCTGGAAGGAAGGGGCCACCAGACAGTAAGGATGATGGTGCAGGGGACACAAACAGGTGCTCCCACAGTCAAACCAAGCTCCTGCAATCCCCCTGTACCAAGGTCCCTGAGAAAGAACTGGCAGCAGGCTGGTGCTACCCTTACCCCTCTGCCGGCCCATGAGCCTCCTACCCGAATTTGGGGTTGATGTTGACGTGGTGCATGCCCTCCACCGTGCGGATGTCGCTGCCCTGGCACACGGCCCTGTTGCAGTTGATGCAGAACAGGCGGACGGCGGCCGGGTCGTGCAGCTGCCGCCGCTCGCTGATCCTGGCCTCCTTCATCAGCCAGCTGGCCACGGCCACCCGCTGCAGCTCCCGGATCTGGGGGGACAGGGGGGGACAGGGGTCAGCACAGGACAGATGGCAGACATGGCAAGATCCATGGCTACCGAGGGATGCATGCAGCACAGAGCGGGACAGGCAGGGCAGGACGGGCACACGCTGGCCCAGGCTCCTCACACAACCCTAACCCAGGATCTGGTGTTTCCCTGAGACACAGCAGGCAGCAAGACTGCCTGGCCCTGCCAGTGCCCACAGCAGCAGCCAGTACCCACCTTTTGGAAGTACTCCTGCTCAGGCATGGCTTGCACTGCCTGAATTGCGCTCTTCATGAGCTCCACCAGGTCCTCATTGAGCAGCTCTCGGGTCACCTCTCTGGTGTTGGCTTTGGCAAGGACAGAGTAGACACTGTTCTCAGCACGGGCACGGCCCCGGGCCTGCAGGGCAAGGTCCAGATGTTGCAGCCAATAGAAAAGGGACACAGCCAACCCTTCTGTGCTACCCTGTGAGGACAGAGCCACCTCCACCCTCCCCTGGGCCTTGCCAAGATGTTCTGCCAGGGGCTGGGCTCATCCCCAAGGAGCTGCCTGCAGGGAATGCAAAAGCCCCCATGTCCCACCCCCGTGGCTCTGGGGGATCCTGGCAGGGCCAGAGGGAGCCCAGGCAGCACCTGCATCATGGCGATCTCGTTGGTCATCAGCCCATAGCGGACCACGATGTTGCACTCAGGGATGTCCAGGCCCTCCTCGGCCACGCTGGTGGAGAAGAGCAGGTTGAGGGCTCCTTGACGGAACTGCTTGATCACATCCTGCTGCTCATTCTGGGTAGACAGGGAGGTGATGCTTCAGCAGCTCTGAGACCCCCAAAATGTGCAAAGTGGGGTGGGCACAGCTCCTGCCCACCCTCCACTCACCTGTGTCATGGGCCTGGTCTGGTTGCTGTAGCCGGCGCCGGTGAGGACGGCGGCCCTGATGTGTTGCCCGCGGAGCGTGGCCGTGGTCTGCAGCCAGCTGAGCAGGCTGTGGGCACTCTGCCTTGTCTTGGTGAAGACGATGCCACGAGAAGTGCCCAGGGGCTGAAAGTGCTCACGCAGGATCTCCTCCAGCTTGGCCAGCCTGGGGTTCTCATAGCGGTGATCCCCAGCAAGTGCCTGCAGTCTTGCCCTGTTCTCTGCACAGGTGAGCGGAGTGTCAGGGACACTCCCCGCACCCCAAATGCAGCCAGCATCAGCCCCCTCCAGGCCCCTCTGTTACCCTCAAATGTGGCAGTGAGGAACTGTTCAGTGGGGTCCTTCTTATCCCTCTCAGTGCTGTAGAACTGCTGGAGGCACTGGAAGGCGTCGACCATCCTCACGGTGTCGTTGGTCAGCAAAGCGTCGTTGTACTTGCGCAGGTGCAGGGCGCACACCCGCGTCTTGCGACAAAACATCTCTGCAGCTGGCAGAGCAGGGGACACGGCAGTCACAGCCTGCCCCCGCGGCTCAGCCCTGCCACACCCACCCTGCCACTCCCTCACCTCTCTTCTCCAGCTCCACAATGCGCTGCTCGTAAATCTGTGTGCCGAAGTCCTGCGGGAAATCTGGCTTCTCCATGAACTGCTGGATCTGCACCATCACTTTCTTCAGCTGCTCACCAAAGGGGTCCTGGGAGCAGAGAGGGGCTCAGGACCTGGGAATTGTGGCTGCTTGCGTGGTGGGACCCAGACAGTTGCAGGATCCCCCAGCACCAAAGTTCTGGGTCAACTGATTTTTCACACTGGCCTGAGCAAAGCAGATGAAGGTGCCTCACCCAGCAGGGCTTGGGGGTCTCATCTTCCACCCAGTGAGCACCCCATGGCTCTGAGCAGCCATCCCTCACCTGCAATCTCTCCTGGCACAGGTCATACTGCTTCTTGGGTTGGGGGACGTGGCTCTGCAGGTGCTGCAACTCGTCCTGCACCGATGTGATCTTCTCAGTGTCCAGGTTGGCACAGATCTGAGAGGGAAAGACTCTGCTTCCACCCTGAGCCCAGCTGCCCAGGACAATGCAGCACGTGGTGCTCACCTGGTGAGTTTGAGGATGACTCCTCCAAGCTGCCCAGCACCCACACACCTGGGCATCAACCCCCATCCTGAGGAACACCCTGCTGAACCCCAGGGGAAGCTGTGCTGAAACAGGACAGGGGGCACAGGACGCACCTGCAGGATGTGTTCTACAGCCCCCTCAAAGGATGTTGCCCCCCCAGTGCCAGGGGATGCCGTCAGCCCCAGGACCTGTGGCAGGTCCCGCTCCCCACCGAGCTTGCGCTGGAGGTATCTCAGCATGATCTTGTTGTAGACAGCGTCCTTGTGCGTGTGGTGGCACTCGTCTATCACCAGCAGCGAGAAATCTGCTCCAGGCCAGGGAGGGGAGCGGGGTGAGATGGTTGCTCAGCTGGGGGCTCAGCCATGGCTGTGGGGCCAGCAGTATATGTAGCCTGGTGCCCACCTGTCAGCTCCACGTGCATGTCCTCCTCCGTGCTGACCAGGGCGTTCTGCAGAATCTGGGCTGTGCAGATGACAACGTCGCTCTTCTTCACCAGGTCGGCAAAAAAGGTTTTGTGGCTGGTGTCCCCACTGATGGACGTCACCTTGAAGGTGTCCTGCAGCGCGTGGAACTCCTTCTCAGTGTGCTGGTCCACCAGGTGCACCTGCGCCCACAGGACCACGCTCAGCGCCGGCCAGGACCACCACCGGTGGCTCCCGCGGTCCCGGGGCAGGGCAGCACCTTGTTGACAAGCACGGCCACCTTGGCGCCCCGCCGGCTCTCCAGGTGTCGCCGGCAGACGTGGACGGCCACGCGGGTCTTCCCGGCGCCCGTGGGCAGCCACACGATGCTGTTGCGGCCGCGCAGGGCCGGGGCCGCCGCCTCCCGCTGGTACTCCCGGAGCTCCATCCCCCGCCGCTCCGCGCCCCGAAGCCGCCGCAGCCGGGAAACGAAACTGGAGGCGGTACCGAGAGCGGCGGGCGGGGCACGGGGAAGGCCCAGCAAGGGGGGGGCCACGCCGGCCGAGCTGGGGCCAACTGAGCTGAGCCGAGCCGAGCCGAGCCGAGCCGAGCCGCCCCGCCCGCGGATCCCCCGGGAGCCCCGGCTCCGAACTGGAACCGAAACTAAAAGCGAGGGGAGCTCCCACGGAACCTCCCCGCACCCAGACGGCCCCCGCCTGTCAACACCCTACACCCCAACCAAGCTCTGCACCCCCATTCTGCCCAGTGCACCCCACCCCAGCCACGGGGATCTTCAGACTCTCCCCATCCCGAGCTGCTCCTGTTCCCGTCCCCAGCACCCTCCAGAACATCCCAGCTTGTCCCGCTCCTGCCTACCACGCTGGGGTGAGCCCCAAGGATAGATCTGGGGCTGCACAAGGACATTTATTTAAAAAACAAACAAACAAACAAACAAACAAACAAACAAACCAATGAAAATACCAGTCAAGTGGAATGGGGAGTGGGGGGCAGGGAAAGGGGTGGGGGGCTCAAGGAGGGAGGAGCAAGGTGGGGACAAGCAGAGGTGGCTGCCAGCCAGAGCAGAGCAGGGAGCAGAGGCCAGCACAGCACCGGGCAGCCACCTTCCCTGGCATTCAGAAGGGCAGGACTCTGGGGCTGGCAGCCCCCCACTCCCCAGCTGGCAGCAGGGGCAGGCAGGGAGGATGTACAGGCAGGGAAGGCAGATCTGCCCTGGGAGAGGGAAGAGCTGACAGAGGCAGCAGGAGCTGGGTGTGCAGGGCAGAGCCCCCTGCCCAGCAGGACCCTGGCCCAGGAGCAGCACCGCTGCGGGCAGCGCAGGGCTGACCCCGCCGTACATTCAGTGTGAGGGACAGGGGCTGCCTGTACGTGGACGGAGCAGAAACCAAAGCACTTGCATGCCCCTGCCCTGCCACAGGGAGTCAGGGCAGAAGGCACAATCCCAGGTAGGGGGGATGCACAGGGCTCAGGGGGCTCCCCCTCCCCAGGGAGAGGCAGGAGCTCAGTGCTGTCCCTGCCCTGGGCAGATCCTGATGAGGCAGCTCCAATTCCCTAGGAGAGGCAGCCAGAGCACCTCAGGGGTAAAAGCACCACCCCCCAGCTCCTGTGGCTCCCCAAGAAGGAAAGCCCAGCTCCCCAGGCTGCTCAGCAGCACTAATCCCTCCAGCAGCCCCTACCAACAGAAAGAGTGGGGCTGGATCCCACAGGAGCCCTGTCCCTCCCACGGGAGGGCCGGTGGCCACAGCAGGTCCAGGCCAGCCCCCACTACTTGTCAATGAGCCCCCCCTCCTTGAGCTTGAAGTAGAAAAACTTCTCGAGGGTGTTGGCACACTTGCAGTAGTCGCTGTCGGGCGGGTTGTACTCGCGGCAGTTGGTGATGATGCGCTGCAGGTCGGCGATGAACAGCTTCTTGGTGACGTAGTAGCGGTTCTTCAGCCGCTCCGTCATGGTCTTCAGGTCTGTACATGGGACAGGTCAGGACCCCTCCCCAGGTTTCTGCACCCTCCAGCCACTGAGGTGGACATCAGCCACGGGTCTCAACTCATCCATGGCTCACTCTGGACTATCCCGAGGCTCCCACCGCCCCAAACATGAGTCCCCAGCACAGACGCCACGATTAATGTGGGGTTCTCAGCCCCCTCTTCTGCAATCCTGTCCTGGGGGGCTGGACACAGCAACCTACCAATGGGGAAGCGGATGATTTCATAGTAGTCTGGTGCCTCTGACTTCTTCACTGGCTCCATGAAGGGCCACGCACTGGGGTGGGTCTGGGGAGAAGTGGGGGGCGGTTGGAACAATGAACACACAACCCTTGTCTGCTCCAGCACCCAGGGGTCCTGCTCCCCTCACACCTGGGTCACCCCAGCAGTCCCCAAGGGCAAAGCCCTGTACAGCCCATCCCAAGGAAGGCAGCTCTGAGGGCTGTCAGGTGGAAAGCACCCCAGAGTGAGGGTCCTTTCCTGCCCACACCTTGATCTGGGCCAGGAGGTTCTTCAGCATGTTGTAGAGCTGGTCCGGATCCTTCAGCTCCTTCCTGCAGGACAAAGCCAGGGCCCATCAGCCTCTTTCCACTCCAGGGCCAGGAAAACACCAAGACTGAGAACCGAGCCCCCAGCCCTGCTGCTGAAGATCTACCCCCACCCCCACGCAGCACTCACCCCTTCTCCTTCCCCAGTGGTTTCCATCCTGTTTCTCCTGGAAGACAAGTGTCAGTGTCACCATGTCTGTGCTGCAGCCATGGGGAGGGAGGACAGAGCCCTCCTGCCAGACCCCCTGCCAGGACTCACGGATGCCAGGGACGCTCTCGATGGGGATCTGCCGCACCCCCTCCTTGAAGCAGGTCAGGCCTGGGTAGACTTTGCGGATCTGCGCCTGTTTCCTCTCAATCAGCTTCTTGATGATCTGCAGGGAATGGGGGTTGGAAGGGAGCAGATGAGTGGAGGCTGAAGGATGCTCCAGGGAGCCACACTGTGATGAGGGACCCCACAAACCCACTGTGCAGGACCAGAGACAACCCCAGCTAATGTCAATGCCACCAGTGCCCCCTCACTGCCCTGCAAGTCTGCTCTCAGGGCCAGCACAGCCCCACACCTCTCCTCTGCCTTTGGGGGGCGGCTGGCAGTCACCTACCCTTGTGCCCACCCCTGGGCCATACCTCCTTCTGCTTCTTGATGATGTGTGAGAGCTCGGTGTAGGGGATGCGGGGGTTCAGCTCACACTCCATCAGGGTCGCCCCCTCGTAGTCCTTGATGTATCCCAGGTAGCGGCTCTTGGGGACCTTGATGTCCTTGGAGAAGCCCTAGGAGAGGGGTATATGGGAGGGGGTAGGTGGGAGGAGGCAGGTGTGCAGCAGAGCTGGGAGCAGCTCCCAGGGAAAGGAGCCCACCTGCTTTTTGAAGTAGCCAATGGCGTACTCGTCTGCATAGGTGAGGAAGTAGAGGATGTTGTGCTTGATGTGGTACTCCTTCAGGTGGTTCATCAGGTGCGTCCCATAGCCCTTGGGGAAGTGCCATGAGACAAGAACCCCCCAGGCAGCCCCAGCTGGGATAAACAACCCCCTCCCACCCAAGGAAAGGGCAGCTGGAAGATGACCAGGAGCAACTACCACAGCTTGGGCCAGTGCTGAGCAGGTTTGGCTGCCCAAGGGGCTACACCAGCTACAGAGAGACCATCCTGCCCACGCCAGGATGTGTGTGCCCACCTCCCTGCTCTCACCTTCACTTGCTCATTGGAGGTGACAGCACAGAAGACAATCTCCGTGAAGCCTTGGGTAGGGAACATGCGGAAGCAGATGCCCCCAATCACTCGCCCATCCTTGATCAGTGCCAGGGTCTTGTGCTTCCTGCGGGCAGCACGGCCGAGGGTGAGGGGAGCCCCCCACACCGGCCCCCATGCACCCCCCAGCCACGCACGGGTCAAAGACGAGGCGAGTGATGTACTCCTTGGGCATGCGGGGCAGCTGGTGAGAGAAGACATTCTGCAGCCCCACCAGCCACATCAGGATCTTCTTGTTGGATTTCTGGGAGAGCGAGTTGCCGATGACGTGGAACTCGATGATGCCGCGGCGCTCCTCCAGCCGCGCCGTCTCGTCCCGCGCCGCGTTGGCCGACAGCAGGCTGGTCTGGGGGCATGGGGGGGTCACTGGCCCTGCACACCCTCTTTGGGGGAGCCCACTCCACCCTGGCACGCTGGGGAAGCAGCTCTGTGGGACCTGGAGAGGGCCAGAGGCACCCCAGCAGCCGCAGGCCATACCTCGGGGCCCAGCATGGCAGCAGGGTCCGTGATGGTCAGCATGACCTCGTTCACCAGCTCCATGGGGATGTCTCCCATGACACGGATCCGCTTGGCATCCTCCAGCGTCAGGCTCTCAGGGAGCTTCCTCTTCTCTCCTGGCATGGGAGCAGAGCGGCACATCCAGTGCTGGGAGGGACCACGGACAGTTCCAGCTTTCTGGCGTGGGCTCATGGGACCTTTACCTGGCAGGGGCTCTGGGGTGCTGGTGTCCAGGCTGGTGGCCGAGCTGCTGCTGCTGAGCTTCTTGCTGAAGAGAGGAGTGGTGGGCACGGCAACGGTGCTGACTGCAGCTGCAACAGACCCATGGTGCCCATGACTGAAAATGCCTCGTCACACCACGGCCGCCCAGCCGCTGCCACTGCTCTGCCACACCTCAACCCTTTATCCCACAGCTCCCAAACAGGGGGAGCTGCTTCCTGAAATACCTGGGCGAGACACCAGCTGGGCACCCTCTGCAGCTGGCACTGTGAAATCAGCCTCCCAGATCGGAGAGTTCTCACCGTAGATCTCCTCCTCCAGCATGGAGAGGAACCTGGAAGGGAATGGCACATCAGCATGCAAGCATCCCAAAGGAGGAGTGCCCTCAGTGCTCCAGCAGCCATCTCCACACTGGGCACCTACTTGGGGAAGTGGGTGAGGATCAGTGTCCGCTTCTCCGGCACCAGCTTGTCCTTCTCCACCCGGAACTTCTCCAGCAGCTGCCGGCGGGTCACGGTGAAGATGGACTTGAGGAGGCTGCGCCCGAAGACGTGGGTGGTCTCATAGCGGGGCAGGCTGTCACAGCTCTGTGGCACATGGCAGTAGCACAGCCACCTGTGGGACAGGAAGGGGCTCTAGAGACAGGGCTGGAACCAGAGACCCCAGAGCAACCACATCCCTCTTAGGACAATGCTGCTGGGAGCAGGCTGAACGAAGGCACTGCTGACATTCAGAAGCTTTGGCCCCACTGGGTGCCTGCTCTCCTAGTGACTGACAGTCTGGGAGACCCCAGGGTGGCTGGCTCAGTGGCCCCCTGCCCTCACCTGGTGTAGTTGACCTTGTAGGTGGCCACATCGTCATTCTGGGAGCGCTGACGGAACTGGGACGGTGTCTCCAGCTTCCAGTAGTTGAGGCACAGCAGGAACATCTTGGAGAGCTCATACATGGTCTGGCGCTCCTTGGGTGGCAAGTGGCTGAACTTGTACTGCACAAAATTCAGGACTCCCTGGGGAGAGGATGGGAGGTGCCAGGGGCTGCTCTGGGCTCTTCCATGCTGCCTCCCAGAGAGCGAGGGGACCGTGCAAGAGCAGCAGAACACAGGACAAGTCATCAGGGCAGTGGGCAGCCTGCCAGCAGCCTCACCTGCTCAATGTTTGGTTTCTCAAAGGGAGGGCTCCCCAGGGACCCCTCGACCACAGGCTGGCTCATCTGCAGGATGCACTTCCGCAGCAGCTACAAAGACACCATCAGACACGGTCAAAAGAGTCCCAGGAACCAGATGCTCCAGGAATGGTGGAGGTGGCTGAATGCTGCCATGGGGCTGCTCCAATTTCTACAGCCAGGAAAGCACCGGTGCTGCCCTTGGAGCACACCCATTCATCCCCTACAACTGCCCCCCTAGGGAATTCAAGGCCATGAGAGCAGTGACTCCAGAAGAGGGTCAGTGTCCCAGTCTCTGGGCCGTGGGATGGTTCACAGCCCCAGCTTCAGCACCAGCTCCAACAGGGCACAAACAGCGGGACAGCAGCCCCCACAATGACCAGAAACTGCACAAGTGCCCCCATGAGTGGGGCAGTGAGACATGCACAGCCCCAGACGCACCTTGAACAGGTAGAAATACACCTGCTTGGTGTCCGTGTCCTCCTCCTTGTGCACTGACATGAAGAGGTTCTCCACATCCACCACCATGCCCAGCAGACGGTTGATCTCTTCCTCCGAGACGTTCTCCAGGTGGGACACGTGGTCCGCTGTGTCAGAGAGAAAGCCACAGTGACACTGAGGGGACAGCACCGCGGTGACATGGAGGGGACAGCACCGCGGTGACACTGAGGGGACAGCACTGCGGTGACACTGAGGGAGGGATCAGCACCACAGTGACACTGAGGGGACAGCACCGCAGTGACACTGAGGGGACAGCACCACGGTGACACTGAGGGAGGGATCAGCACCACGGTGACACTGAGGGGACAGCACCACAGGGACACTGAGGGGACAGCACCATGGTGACACTGAGGGGACAGCACCGCAGTGACACGGAGGGGACAGCACCACGGTGACACTGAGGG